>KZ308437.1:3496109-3527284 GCA_000376725.2 Ladona fulva
AATACAATTTTTATTTGTATTTATGTAACATATTCTTGTTCTTTTTTAATTATGACATATGATATTAAATGAATTATGTTTGAAAACTTTCCTAATGAACAGTTAAAAAATAATATTAGAGTTTAATTGAAATGCTTAGGTTTTTACAAAATGTAAAATTTAATCATCAACTAAACATTTCATTGTGTGCCAAAATACAAGTAATCAAAATGCAGTCCACAGCTCCATATATTCAAATTCATCTCATTCTATGCAGATGCTAGTGAAAAAAGACACAGTTCATTATTTTTTTAATTCTTTGCAACCAACTTCAAAAAGATTTTCAATATCAGGAAACTTGAATAGCAATGACACAAGGGATTTCTCCTGCTTTAATTACAAAAGGCCTCCCAAACAATCTGGAATGGAATTTACCATAATTGGGAAAAGTATCCTCTTATCTGCAGGATGTCTACATTAATTAATGAGTGAGATTTACGACTTTTGTTCTTTGTGTTTCATACAGCACAAATTCCAAGACACAATATCCACATCCCCACCAACACTCTTATTTTTAATTGAATTTCCTATCAATTCCAAGCATGTAAAACACAGTAAGATATACTGCAGTATATTTGTATATTGAGAAGATTATCTCTCATCTTATTGTTAGCTTAGTTGTTTGCTCCATTCCAGAAACTATCTCATATCAATATTTGCTAACATAAGTATAAGCCTAGGCTACCGACATTCTGAATGTTACTAGAAACTTCCGAGGAAAATCCTATTTACTGCTATTGAATTTCTAACTATTTTCATGTAAAATATTCTTATCATTGCGGGATTGAGTAGCTTTACAATCGTGTTACCTTAGGAACGATTTGCTACTGAATTGTTGAACCAATGGTGGGTAAAATGCTGCGTAGCTTATATTCACTCGTCCTTTCAGAGCTTCGACGACAACTACAAGATGTCACAGCCAAGCAGACGGACGAGACGGAAGAAAACGAAGAAAAAGACCAGCCTTGTGCAAGTCCGAGAAGGACTAAGGGGACTAAGGGACTCCAAGCGGCGGAATCCTAAAATAATTGACCCTCCGCTCACAGTGCAATTCCAACTCTCCTCCCAGTAGCTCCTTTTTTCTCTGGCCTTTTCAGCAGGGAGCGAATTTAATAAGTGTAAGTATGCTTAAGAAGAGTGTTTTAAATGTAATTCTCAAATGCAATGAACTACACCAAATAACGGAATCGTGGAATGCGAATCCAAGGAAAGTGGCTGGTTTGCCTCTGTTGTAATAAGGACCCTTTTTATTCATTTTTGCTTGTGAAACTTCTTTCCCATTTCTTTCGTGCTGAAGTTGATTGGGAAATCACAATCACTCCTCCGGAATAGTAATAAACCAATCTTCGAATTGTTAACACATGATGATGAAGGCATAAACGGTAAACAATGGGAAATTGGAAGGAGTGAAACAATAAATAACTACTTATTTAAATAGGCGACTGGAAATCTTTGAATTGGGATACGTCATTTACCTTCGACTTTTACATGCCAGATGTCGGAGATTTCTATCTCTGAGATAGGTCGCTTTTATTAAAATAAAAATCCGATTTCGTTACTGTTATCAAGGGCAGATCTAGAAACTTTCCAGGGGGGGAGGTGGAATAATAAGATAATTTCCTTCATGAATGCATCTCCAATTAACTTATAAAATGCAATTTTGTCGCGATAACTTTATTAGATGCATTGTGATAAAAAATTCAGAACCTGAATTTAATTCAGTCTCTTTGTCAGATCCTTGGCAAGTGCTACGAAGTCATCAAAGCGGGGGTGTGGGTGGGGGCGATCGTCCCCCCTTTTGATCTGCCAATGACTGTTGTTGCATTCAAATTAAGCACGTTTTTACCAGTGTGGTTACCATTTTAGTTCCTTGCACTGAAGAAATTCTGCAACAATTTGGTATTTTCCTTCCTCAAAACATGGAAATTCGCAGACGTGTTAATATATTCTCACGTATTTATAGTAACATTTCAGTGAGCTTAAAAGGGCGAAAAAGCCCTATTTGGGTTACAAGTTGAAGAATTAAAACGAAGACGTCATATGGTTGGCCATTGGTTTCAGCAAAGAGGCTCAACGCCACCAATGGTGCACACTCCCTTCTCAGCGCCCCCTATCATTAATTTATTTGATCGGTCAAATTCCTTACACAGATATCCTTTCTGTTCTCCATGTGTTATAAACACATTTTTTTACCACTGAACTCATCACCCTACATAGATGTGGACCTTTCTTCTCTCTCCTCAACATATTGATAATAACCCACTTCTCTCTTATAACTTCCGAAAATATTGACGTTCTGTTTCATAGCAGTTAAGATTGGCTGCTCTGTCGGCGTAATTATTTAGTTTTATAAGCCTGAAAAATACCTAGCTTCCGAAGAACGCTCAAAATCAGCTTTAAGCATTTAATTCACTCTGAAATCTCTGCTATAAAATCAAAAGGACACCCTTCTCCTGAAAAATGCGTGTAAGCAAATCTTCCGAAATGTTTACCAAACGGAGAGTTTTTTTACTTCTTATTATTTCGGTTTCTTATTCCGGCAAAGGACCGCATCGAACCGGAACCGAACCGAAAACTGAAACAGAAACTAAACCATTATTCTTGCCGGAGTGTAAATAAAGGACATTATTGAAGCGGGAGAGAACCGGAAACCGGCATTTGTTTTCTTCCAATCAGCAATTCCTAACAATGCAAATTTAACTTAAGTGTAATTGAACTAAACATGCTAAAAACGACTCTTAGATAGCTATTTGCAAGTTTTATTCTGATGTTTAGTGTAAAGTAATGTCAATTAAGAAAGCTAGAAGCAATGAAACAAAAATTTCATACAAATATTATATAACTACGAGTTGTACAATAGTCGGAGTCGTAAAACCGGTTCGAACCGGTTAGTCGTTGGAATACGGAGTGAAAACTAGATGTAAAAATTATTCGATTCCCTGCGGCAAACATCAACCTCACCATTATTAATCACATTCATAACTAGAAGGAAAATCACAGAATGAATCACCCAGAGCCACAACATGTCTTAATTCCCATTTCCTCAAAGCAACCACATGGAAAGATATCGTTTTGCTGATTGAAATATTCGCTAGTAGAAAATATTAGAAAAATAGAAAACAAAGCGAATAAAATAATTTATTTTATGGTGAATATGTCTAGAACGTCGACGAAAGTAGTCCAAATAAATTTCAACTAAACATTTCATTGTGTGCCAAAATACAAGTAATCAAAATGCAGTCCACAGCTCCATATATTCAAATTCATCTCATTCTATGCAGATGCTAGTGAAAAAAGACACAGTTCATTATTTTTTTAATTCTTTGCAACCAACTTCAAAAAGATTTTCAATATCAGGAAACTTGAATAGCAATGACACAAGGGATTTCTCCTGCTTTAATTACAAAAGGCCTCCCAAACAATCTGGAATGGAATTTACCATAATTGGGAAAAGTATCCTCTTATCTGCAGGATGTCTACATTAATTAATGAGTGAGATTTACGACTTTTGTTCTTTGTGTTTCATACAGCACAAATTCCAAGACACAATATCCACATCCCCACCAACACTCTTATTTTTAATTGAATTTCCTATCAATTCCAAGCATGTAAAACACAGTAAGATATACTGCAGTATATTTGTATATTGAGAAGATTATCTCTCATCTTATTGTTAGCTTAGTTGTTTGCTCCATTCCAGAAACTATCTCATATCAATATTTGCTAACATAAGTATAAGCCTAGGCTACCGACATTCTGAATGTTACTAGAAACTTCCGAGGAAAATCCTATTTACTGCTATTGAATTTCTAACTATTTTCATGTAAAATATTCTTATCATTGCGGGATTGAGTAGCTTTACAATCGTGTTACCTTAGGAACGATTTGCTACTGAATTGTTGAACCAATGGTGGGTAAAATGCTGCGTAGCTTATATTCACTCGTCCTTTCAGAGCTTCGACGACAACTACAAGATGTCACAGCCAAGCAGACGGACGAGACGGAAGAAGACGAAGAAAAAGACCAGCCTTGTGCAAGTCCGAGAAGGACTAAGGGGACTAAGGGACTCCAAGCGGCGGAATCCTAAAATAATTGACCCTCCGCTCACAGTGCAATTCCAACTCNTTGTATAGGTGATCTCCATGTCTTCTGTTTTCGTGGGGATTTTCTGAGGGATATGGACATGATTGTCAGGCTGTTCTGTTGGCATAGCTCGATGAGCCTTGTGCCGTTTCTGTTTGTGAATTTGTGTGCGGGAAATTTGCCTACAGTTTTCCGGTGGATTTTTTCATTGCCAATTTGTGCATTAAAATCGCCTAGTAAAATTTTGATGTCATTCTTTGGAGCCTTGGCCGTCACCTTCTCAAGTGTTGCCCAGAATGTTTCTGCTGATTTGGGGTCTTTTTTGTTATCCCCGTTGNATTGAAATATTCGCTAGTAGAAAATATTAGAAAAATAGAAAACAAAGCGAATAAAATAATTTATTTTATGGTGAATATGTCTAGAACGTCGACGAAACTAGTCCAAATAAATTTTTACTCTGTGGAAATCACAAGATACAGCCTTTTTATGAGGTTGATATTGACTGTATCAAATTTAATTGGAAGCATTAGAAATCCCAGAGAACATTTCACCGTAATAAACTAACACATCTTTTGCTCCCATTCTACTGGACCAATTTCTTTTCTTCGTCTTTATTAGGTTTCCCAACACCTATCCGTTCATTTTCATAAGTTACTTTATATTTCTTCCACTCTAAACTGCGTCAATTTTATCTACTTATTTTGAATTAGTCGCATTGAATTGTTTCTCTATCTAATTTTAGATTGGGTCTCCTCCCAATATCTTCTGCCCTTTTTCCATTGCTTACTTTTTAATTTCCCTCGGCTTCAAAATTACTTCGTATAACTATTCCAAATAATCGTCATAGTAGTTTATACATAAAGTTTTATTTATCAACAAATCTTTCTTCTACCTCAGGGCTGTCAAACTCATGGGGTCAATTTACTACCAAATTAAATGCGTTTAAATAAACGACCATTATTTATTATATTGTGGAAAAGACAGTCATTTTGACGCTGTGGGGTTGAGGAGTTGGAGGGCCCGCAAACCGCCATTTCAACACCCACGCTCTAATTGAATAAATATTGAAAATCATTCTTCTGAGAATGTCACCAAGAAAAGGCCATCGCCACAACTGATATTATTCAGGTATTGGCGGCGCCGTAAGATGAAAATTGGCGACATTTTGTAAAAATAAACCCTTAAATGCTCTTAAAATGACTTGGTGTAATACTCAGAAAGGTCCTGACAGAATTAAATGCGATGAGGCAAAAATGAAACGGCGGTTACAAATTCATGCGATGACTATCCCAAAATATACATACCAAACTTTCAATCTTGTAAATACACCTCTCAAATAACAACTATCTCCTATTGCACTGTTTATTTTGATTAATGGGACAGTAATTGCTCCATCAGATGGAAACCGAATGGAATTTCGCTTGCCATTTCACTGATTTTCCCGCTGCTCAATTACGCAAACTAACTGCGATTACAAGAGGTTTGTGCCAAATTCCCGCAATATTGTGGCGATATAAAGTTAGGAAATTATGCTATCTCTAGAGTATGTACACACATACACATGTTGTTAACGGGATTTTCCGGCGGGAACTTTTCCCTCCTATCCTCGGGATTTCTCGCGAATTCCGAGAAGATTTGGTCAATTGAATCAATTGTTAATTTGGTCGGTTGAGAGATTGGGTCAATTGTTCTTTGTATTCAGGAGTGTCCTCTAAATGAAAAATACGTGTTATGGAATACAATGAACCACTTAAAACTATTTCCTGAATAAAGTTATGCAGGAAAATCACTCTATAGTTGTTAATGACGTATATTAAATTTTGAGAAAAATTCACGCGTTGAGAAACCCCTTTAACATGTACGCGCTTAGCGCGAAAACATGAAGCGAAATTGCTGTCCCGCCTACTCTATGGTCCCCGCAGGAATACATACCGACTTATGCAGGTAATTGGTATAACACGCGAGTCGCCCCAGCAGTAAGGACCGCTAACTTTAAGCGATCTGCAGCGGTGAGATTCTAAACACTTTCCGCTTATGTTTTTTGCAAAATAAATAAAGATAATCGAATTTTGTGAGAAGCAGTCTTTTGGTAGAAGATTGGTGAAACGCGTTTCCATTCGAAGTTTAAAACTTGAAGGCGTAGAAAGAGTATTACTTTGAGATTCTTACAGAAATACACTTTAAAGCGCTACTTCCCTACCGGTGTGCCGTGGGAAAGCTCTAAGTGTGCCGTAAAATTTCCGAGAGTAACATGCTTTTCAAAAATATTTTTATACTTTTCAAATTTAAATCGTATGTATATATTTTTTTACTCCATCCTTTACTCCATTGCTGACAAATTCTGAACCCTGGAGCTGGAATACGTTACTTTCTGAGACAAAGCAGTGAATAATGACACATTCAGGTCTTGAAAGTTCAAGATAAAAAGAGGGTGACAGAGTTATATTATAGCACGACTTTTCAATTATGATTTTCCTTTCTTACCAATAAGGTAAATTTCCACTAAAGTAGGCCTTTCTCTAACTCATTCTTTCGCTTTTACTTAAAAAGCCTTATTACCTTGCAATTGCGTTTTCCTTTGCCGTTAATATCCGTGTATAGTATGGAATTAGAATGGTTTAAAACCCAATATTAAATCAATCGCAGCCTAATCCCCTTTCTTTCGAGGATTCCCAACTTGCGTCTGAGAGCATTTGAGATGCGCTTCCGTTCTTATCGTATAATTTTTAAAACAAATCGCATCGCCTAGCGCTGCTCTTCCTCGAGTTCATGAGTACACGTTTTATCCGCTGGATCCCATATACTCGCCGCATATTCCAGATGGGGCCCAACTAAGGCGAAATAACATGGCTCGCTAATGTTTTCATCGCATTTACTCGTACTTACTATGCGCTCTATAAAACCGAGCTTTTTAGTTGTTTTACAGCAAATTTTTCGAATATATCTGCTCCAGTTTAAGTTATTTGTACAAGTAAGGGTGATTCCGAGATATTCAACTGAGACGAATACATTTATATTCATTCCACTGATTTGGTGAAAGTGGTTTTGACGCAATTGTTTGCTTTCGAAGTATTTAACTACAGAGCGTTTACTTTCATTATCATCATTATTATTGTTAACTCTTACGGTGAGGTTAGGCCAAAATGGCTTTTCTTCCCCTAACCTCTGGAGATGTTACATGGTAATAATATTACATTCATAACTAAAAATAATTGTCAAGAATTAATTTAAATCTAAAAAAAAAACATCTCAACAGTCTGACAAACATAAATACAAGAAAAATGCTACAGACAGTATATGAAATTGCAAATTCAAAAATGCATACAAAATAAAATAAAACTATGAAATATAACTAGATATAGATACATGTAAAAACAAAGATTTGGGTTGTGGGGAGAAACTTCTCAACTCAACGAAAGACTTACGCAGAAAAACCCACGTTGCGGGAAAACACCCACACCAGAAGGAAGGAGGGAAGGTACATTTGTCACTTTCCGCATTTGAATAAGCGTATATTGAATACATATTTTTTTGAGACTGCGACGAAAGGAAACACTGCCAAGCGACTTTTTATCAATATTTTCGCTTTGAGACGAAAGAGATGAGGAAGGTCTCACTCTGTCTCAAAGTTAGACCTGGCTTCGATATTGGGATGGGGACTTTTTTTAACCCGAAATATCTTCATTTTCTTGTCACGGGTTTAGTGATCGCAAACAAGAGAATAAAAAGGGACCCAATTGTATACCATTGAAAACAGGAGAGGAGAGCGAATGCTTAGAATAGAGATGATTTGAACCCCAGAAAGTGACCGAGAGAAAAGCGCGTATTAAGCTGTTAAGGGTCTTAAGCGAGAGAAGTTCAAATGCTGAAAGAAAATACAAACGGTATTTAGTCATTGTGAATTTCCGTTGGATACTATTTGCACGTTAGGATTAGAGCGAATTCTTAATGCTGTTCTGTGGTATTATTTTATTACCGACATTTCCTGTCGTTGTTTTTGTAGAGGTCTAAAAGTGTTTGGTGATTTTTACTGATACCTATTCTGTTGGACTCCCAAGCATGGAAGGCCTTCTTCAAAAAGTCTGCAATGTTGGCAGAGCTATACTTATTCGACTGTCAGAATTGGGAAGGGATATATTTCACAAGTGGGGGCCTCCGGATAGCCACGTGGGTAACGCGTTCGCCTTCGGTGAAAGCGGTTCCGGATTCACTTCCCGGTGGGTATTCACGTGCAAGATGACCTCACCTGTCGAAGCTCTCCTAACAAATTTCTACTAAAACTAGGATTCCGCAGCAGCCCCTCAACCTTTGGACCCAATTCGACCAGAAGAACTGCAGCTCCTCTTCACGGCTGGAAAAGGTCTACTCAAGGACTACCTTACGTCTTGTAAGTGGCGACACCTTTGAAGAGGTAAAATAAGGCGGTAACATTAAGAACAACGAGAGAGGCAGTAATACTTCAATTTGCGAGAGTATGAAAGGTTGTGAATAAGCGATATCAAATGTGTGTAATATTCAGCGCGAAGTGTTGCGTGTTTGAATGGGAGTGCAGGAATCAAGGTATCTGAAGATAGAGAAGATCTCTGCTTGGAAGAGATTGCTTGTACTTATTTCTAGGTATGTTCATCTTCTTTCTTTATTCTTTATGAGCTCCAGTGATTGGTATCACAGATACCAGCTACTCTGGCGCCTCCATGTTTAACGATGGGTATCCCTCCTTACGCACCAATTATAAGAGAAAAGGCGCCTAAACTATTACCTACTGCCGATGGTGGATCTAGAAACGTGTCAATGGGGAACGAGCTGCTCTTGTTCCTCGATATCCGCGTGGTTCATTCACGTCGCTAATTCCAACTCATATGATAGTATTTTGGATATGATAATGTGGAGTTCGCTTCAGGAGAGATCAGATTACCACACAGCTTTTCGAAAGGTTAACTGTTGTTGGAGAAGTAGATGACTGATATAGAAATAAATGCTAATAAATTGTACAATTGCTCCATTGTAATATTTGGTTAGCGACCATCGGTTTCGAACTTTCAGTCCATTTTGAGGCCCTGTAAGTGTAAAGGAAAGAATATATATGGGACCAAAAAGGGTGGAGGATAAGGGTCTTAGGAGACATGTGGTCCCATAAGTGGGAGAACAGGAGAGAGGAGTGGTCGAGTTGAGTGGAGGAGGACTTAATGAGGGAAAGAGGGAGGTTTGAAGTGTTGTCCTTAAAGAGATGTTCATTAGATAGAGAATATGAATGAAGTAGGTGATGAAGAATCTGGAATTTCTCTACGGTATCTAAAGCCTATTGGGGACGAATGGAGAGTGTAGTCTGAATTATGATTGCTTTTAAAGAGGAAACGGGGAGCCTTATGATTTTCATTACATCTTATATGGTGATTGGTCTCCCTCCTCGCGGCCTAAAGCACATATTTCTTGCTCCACCTCATTAGCCGTCAAGATAAACTTAATATACTCTATTTTTCTGATTTCCACCTAATACCATTTTAACAATCAGTTACTGTTTTTGCTTTCTATATATATATATATAAATAATTAATATTAGGTGCGTATAGACCCTGTTTGGATCACGCAAGGCATTCTGACTCATTTTTTACTGTTCTTTCTGACCTTCCAAACTTCTCTCATTCTTTCCCCGTGGATTCTTTTCCTCTCTTCCGTCCACTTTGTCCCTGGTTTCTTTGAGATTTCATTCTCTTATGTCACGTTCCACTTGTTTGCCTTGTTTCTGTACGTGTTTCTATCTTCAATTTCTGTTGAGTCTATTCGCGCCATTTCTAGATCACTTCTAACTTGTACCATCCATGGTATCGTGGATTTGACACCTTGTATGTATGTACCACTTTCTTGGTTAGTCTTGTCGATGGGAGTCTACTGATCTGTCCGTAAAATTCTAACCTTCTTTTTCTGATGTCCGCTGCTAGGTTGGACATCTTCTCTGTGGTTCTCCTAGAGTGTAATCTGTATCCTCCCTCTGTTAATTTTGGGCCGAGAATTTTTCTCATGATTGTGCGCTCTTCTTTTAGGACGTTTTCCATGCTGCCTTTTCTGTGGAGTATAAGTGTCTCACTTGCGTATAGTACCACTAGTTTGATTACTGTGTTGTAGTGCCTGGTCTTTGTGTGTATGGACATGCATTTCTTGTTGTATATATTGTGTGTCTTGCCGTATGCCCTCTTCATTTTCTGTAGTCGAGTCTTCTGTGCAATCTTCTCTCCTCCTGTAGGTTCGAGGATCTCGCCTAGATATTTGAAGTGTGTGACTCTGTTTATCTCGCCGTATTTTGCGTTCAATTTTTGGATATCTAATTTTGAGCAGAAGAATTCAGTCTTTTGGAAGGAGATTTGCAAGCCGACTTTCTCTGCACATTCCTTGAGGACTTCTATCTGTTTGGTTGCTGTTGTTTCATTGTCTGAGAGTATGGCTAGGTCGTCTGCGAAGGCTAGGCATGTCATTTCTGTGTTGTCCTTAGGTCGTCCGAGTCGTATTGATTTCCAGTGTCCTTGGTTTTTCAGTTATTTTTCCCATTCTATGATAACTTTGTTCAGAACTAGGTTGAAGAGGAGGGGGGATAGCCCGTCTCCTTGGCGTACTCCGGTTTTGATCGGGAAGGGCTCAGACATTTTGCCCATGAATTTTACTTTAGAAGTAGTGTCTGTCAATGTCTGTTTGATCAGTCTTCGTGTTTTCGGATCGAGTCCTTGTTCTTCTAGGATGTTAAACAGAGATTCTCTATCGATAGAGTCGTACGCCTTCTTGAAGTCTACAAATGTGCAAATGAGTGGCGCGTTTCTGATTGCTTTGTATTTCAGTACTGTTTTCAGGTTAAAGATTTGTTCTGCACATGAGCGACCAGGGAGGAAGCTGAGAAAGGCATGCTGAGAAAATTTTGTAGGTAACTTGTAGTAAGGAAAATCCTCTGTAGTTGTTCACGTCTGTTCTTTCACCTTTCTTGTATAGTGGATGTATAAGAGCACATTTCCAGTCGTCTGGTAATTTTTCTGTTTGCCATATTTTCTCGATGATTTGTGTGAGTTCCTGTAGTGATTTTGGTCCAAGGTTTTTCAGTAGTTCTGCAATGATACCGTCTTCACCTGATGTCCTGTTATTTTTCAGTCTGTGTATCTATTCCTTTGTTGGTGGTGATGATTCTGGATGGGTATCTGTGTAATTTTCCTTGGGGAATCTGGTTTTGGGATCGGGGCAATTGAGAAGATCAGAAAAATATTGTGCCAGCACCTGACAGTTTTCCTGATTTGTTAGTGCTAATTTTCCATTTTGTTTTCTGAAGCACAAATTTTGTGGTGTGTATCCACGGATTTTTCCTGCGAAAGTCCTATAAAAGTCTCTCGTGTTGTAGTTGCGGAAGTTCTCTTCTATGGAGTCTAGTTGTTTCTTCATGTACTTCCTTTTAGTTTGCCTAATAGTCTTTGCTACCTCTTTTCTAATCTCGTTGAAAAGCTGTTGACTTTCTGGGGACTTCTTACTGTTATACTCTTGGAATGCTTGTTTGCGCTTTTCCAGTGCCTTTTCGCAATTCGAGTCCCACCAAGGGTGTTTTGAGTTCTTTTTTAGTGGGAATAGTTCCTGTGCTTTTTGTGTGATTTTTGTATGGAATTCTCCTCGGGGTGAATTTAATTTTGATTCGTGTTAGGTAATGGTCAGAATCGATATTTGCGCCTCTGCAGACTTGGACGTCGTGAACCTCTTTTTGTACAGGGTATGAGATCGCCACATGGTCTATCTGGAATTCGCCGATCTGTTGTATAGGTGATCTCCATGTCTTCTGTTTTCGTGGGGATTTTCTGAGGGATATGGACATGATTGTCAGGCTGTTCTGTTGGCATAGCTCGATGAGCCTTGTGCCGTTTCTGTTTGTGAATTTGTGTGCGGGAAATTTGCCTACAGTTTTCCGGTGGATTTTTTCATTGCCAATTTGTGCATTAAAATCGCCTAGTAAAATTTTGATGTCATTCTTTGGAGCCTTGGCCGTCACCTTCTCAAGTGTTGCCCAGAATGTTTCTGCTGATTTGGGGTCTTTTTGTTATCCCCGTTGGTGGGGGCGTGTACGTTAAAGATGGTATATTTTTTGTTGGCACACTGTATGCGCATTGTCATTAGTCTGTTGTTTATGGGAGTAACTTCCTTGATAGGGTCGAGTATCTTTTTGTGTACTATAAAGGCCATGCCCAGAAGTGGAGCGCCTCTAGCGACTCGTCTTTCTGTCTTGCTTTTGAATATGCGGTAGTTCCCATAGTGTACCGTGTCTTCATCTGTGAGTCGTATCTCTTATAGAGCAAGTATCAGAATCTTTTGCTTATCAAATTCCGTTGTTAAGTTATGTAATTTTCCAGATTGAATTAGTGTATTAATATTGAAAGTGCCAATGTATGTGGGTATTTTGTGTGAAAGTTTGCCATAAAACTCCGACGTAAGTCCAGGTTCCCCAGAATCCAAAAACCTGGTTGCCATCTGTCGACGGGTGGATTGGTTACCACCTGGGGTATTGTTGTAATTACTTGCACGACTCACGATTGCTTGTAAGCTTCTTGGTCCAGTGTTTCCACTGGGATTTTAGAACCAGGGATTGTAAGTTCCTGGAGCGTTTTGTACAGCCTCAAGCCGCACCCTGTGGGTGAACAGACGCTGACCAGGTAGCCGGTGGTTGCCACTGCAGACGCGACCTGGATTTTGTGTGGGTATGTTTTAGTCTGGCCCCTCCTCTCAGACCTGAACAGCAAGGGAGGCCCTACCAGTAGTTAAACTACCGCCGGCATAGCTCTGAGCATCATTGTGGCGCACAAGCCTCCTCACCAGAACATGGTACTTACCATGAGGAGGTGTATATATATGTGTGTATGTCTGTACCAAATAAAAATCATAGTAACGGTCCGTGGGGTCGGAATTTGCGAGTTTAGTAGTCAGTTGGGTATCGCTTGGTTTTTTGAATCTGGTTTTATAGCGAGAACGGATATCTATTACCGGTCTCTTTTTCGTGATAGAATTAGGAATATCAATCAGGTAGCTTATTAATAGGTTCGGTGTTTTCACACCCCTTGCCATTCGCCATACGGCGGCTTGCGGGGTACTAATGTAGATGTAAATGTAAATCTATGAAGGTACCTCAGTTACGATCAAAACAGATTCCATACATTTTTTACGCCTCCGGTTTTGAACATTGGGATTGATATAAATAATGTGTATGGAATTTTTCATATTTGGCTGCCCTTGTCATTCGCTCCAATAATTTGCGAAATTATGGCGAGACCAATAATATTAATGTTTGCATATCGATTTGATAGATTTCTAAGCATCAGCGTCGTAATTCGGATCGTATGACAGTAATGGGGGATGCTTTTCTTCCGATCCTCCAAATTGCCGCCGAAAATGAAAAGACCATCACTGGTTATATTTTTCAAATTATATTTTAAACCTGGTTCATTTAAAACCCGACCCGTGATTTTCAAATGGGCGAAATTTGATCCGTCCTAGGATCGAACTCAGGGTTGTTTTGGGATATTTGTTTGAGGTTCACGTTAGGGAACCATTTCTCCTAACGATGTGGTGAACTTTAACTCTCTATCATAACGGACAATGCAAAGAAAGTTCCGAAAATCCGCGCTATTTATTCTTAAGGGAAAAGTACCTCTTTTGGGTCTTTCTAGGATCGAGCAATTTCTACATAAGGAACTCATCCCGAAATTGAGCCATTCTGGCGCCAAACCAAGGACCTTTTATAAGGATATTATAGCTTATTGCAATATGATATTGCTTATTACGTCTTCTATAATTACCTATAGTTTCAATTCCCAATCATTTCAGAAAGTGCCTCAAAACAGATTTCGAGTTTCCTATATGTTTGATGCGGAAAAATATTTAACCTGCCCTGGCATTGAACCATGAATCGATTAGGATGCGATCTACCATAAATATAAGACAGTCACGAATCGTATCCACCTGCCGAGTATTAATTATCTGTTTTCGGAGAGTGACCCATAAAAATATTTAAAATCTTGCTCGTGTATTTTAAACGGGAGAAATTTGAACACCTAGCATCAATCCTAAGATCATTTTGAGAGATATTCTTTTAAATTATGTTTCAGAAGCACCTTTAGTAACTTTTCGTTACGCTTTAAGGAGACATCATAACGGGATGATCCTTAAAATAGGATCCGAGTTCCTTATACATATTTAACTAGTCCTGGCATCGAACCGTGGGTCATTACGGACTCGAAATTAATTAATGAATTCTGGTAATGTTTGGTGGAACTAATCATGGACTCGGTCAGCCTGGCATATAAAAGACATCCAATCATATTCACATGCAGAATAATAGCTATCTAACTTTTCGGAGAAAAGTCCAAAAAAAGTATTTATGATAAAAGCTCCCCCGTGTATTTTAAATGGGCGTAATTCGAACTGTCCCAGCATCGAACCACAGGTCATTCTGTTTAATATATCTTGAACTTAGTTACAATGCATTTCTGGGGGTATAATGCCAACCTGAAGATGAACTTGGGACCTGTTTGACAGATTTATTTGCAATTTATGTTAGAGAAGCATCTCCGCTAAAAATATCCCGAATTTTAATTCTCTGAACTTCCGAAAAGCGCTGAAAATATATTAAATCCATCACAATGCTTTTCTTATGGGTGCATTATTTTGGATCGTCTGGGGTCGAACCAATGGCACCTAGGTTCGATATTCCTTTTTTCCTGAGGTCTCATGGTTAGGGTCCAAACGGACAGAAAACGACGTGTCGGTGACTCTTTTCGTTTAGGCCCTACATTCGTATCCTGTGTATATTCGTCAATGTATAATAGATGCATGGACATACACGCAACATTCAATGCCATGTTACATACTTGAGTAAAGTAAGTAATTAAGTAGGCGAAGGCATAGACACAATTATATCTCTGTGTGTGTATATCGAAGCATATGCCTATACGGAGATATCCAATTTGGCGAAAAGACATGAAACGCAGCCCCGCGGCTCCATTGTTCAAAGTTCTCGGCGCAAATGGCGGCGGAGTTTATAAATCGCATTCAACAGAGCGACTCTAACGTGTATTTGACGTGCGCTGAGAGAGAACATGGCGGGAAAAGGCGTATAAAAGGTAAGCGAGGAAATATATGGGGGAAAGAAGAGTTTTATTGAATTTTGGAGTCGCTTAGAATTAGCGGAGTAAACAAAGGAGAGGTCGATTTGGTAGAATAATTCCGAAACGAATGATTTAATCCTGACATCCGAATACTCTTAAGTAAAGCAATTAATAAACCTGGATGTTCAAAGCGTATTTTAAGTAGGAAATGATAAAATAGATATGCATCATCGCTTTAATCAGGCCTATCTAAGATGTATTACATTAGAGTCTCGTTTATCGGAGTTAATGTGGACCACCTCGGATAATCGAAAACTCGGATAATATGGAAGGGTCACCTTGCATACGAAAATTATAAAATAGATCGCTATTTTAATTCCCTTCTTTAGTATTACGTGCATTTAATTTAAAAATCACTTTGATGTTGAGACATTTGAAAATAAAACATTCCTCTTTTTCTTCGTAATATACACGTCAATTGTCCAAATGAGGTTGTCACTTCTTTTCTCAGATTATCTCCAGATTATTTAGCTGACATTTGTTTGTATATGATGAGCTGGCGTGCTTACAGCAAAAGTAACTAAGTAAGTGGTGTGTCGGTAATTATGCGTGTAAGTGAAAAAGGCAAAGCACACAAACATGTACCACGGATACTACGGAAATTCGGTTGATCGGGACTCGGATAATCGAGTCTACTATACATACATTAGAGATCCTACAGATGAAATTTGCACTCACGTACTCGAGAAGGTGACTCCCCAAGGCGATACGTCATGTTACAATTTTCCATGATGAAACAGAAAGTGTTATGAAAATGCTCTCAGACTCTGTCCCAAGGCTGTTTAAAAGAAAGACGATGCTGCGATTGCTTCATACGCTTATAAAGTTGGTTTGCGGAAGTTAATCGCTGTTATGTGACCGACTGAACGTTGCCCGCCAGCAAAGTCGAAATAGCAACAACAAATATTATTGAACGGGTAAGAAATGCATGTAAGAAAGAGTAAATACCACTCCCCTAGAAGTGGGGCCCAACTGCAGTACTGAAGGGCCTGGGGACCAGCCGCCTAGGCGCGCAGGTTAGAAGGAACTGTGATCCTGCGTTAATAAAATCGTGTGATTGTAAACCCATCTGTGACGTTAATTAACCCACCAGGAGAAAGGAACTATTTTGCCTTGGAGGAATCGGATGGTTATAACGCAGAAGCGTGGTGACTTTGATACGGAAAGGACATCCGGTTCTGGCGAGACTGTAAGCTATACGGCAATGAAGATTTGATTTAGGGATATAATATAATAGGGATAATTTTGATAGGGAAACTGGAAATATACAGATCAATTCAATCGACCTTTACGTCTTCTTATTCCAATTATATCAATATCCTTTATTTTCTGCAGGTATTTGGAAGCATTCGACACAATTTTATTTGTTTCAATTAATCCCTAAATGACTCGTGCATTTATTTAACTAATAAAAAGGATGGGCACATAATACAGTTCGGTGTAATTGATTTTACTAATATTTTTTAATTAATCCGGGAGATTAACATTTCACTTTTGATACATCGGCCATTCTTCAAGAATCTCTTACTCAATAGTAAATATAAGAACGAGAAAGGGTAATGTAATCTCAGGAAACATGCCGTAGCGAAAATTCATCCCTCCAAACTCACCATATTCTTACTGTATAATCTGAGAGTAATTCTCGGAGAATAGTGCAGAGGAAGAATTTCGTAGAAGACGCGCTCTCGCTAATGAAGAAGCTCTTCTTTCTGCGGACGAATGCATTGTCCACAGTCTGGAAGTGCTTCGCTTACATAATGAGAGACGGATGAAATTCATGAATTCCTTTGCGATTGTTCCGTTTCTTTTGTTTCCGAGGTATCTCATTACGAATACACGTCACAATGCATTCGTTCTATTTTAGGGAGGCCTCATTTCATGGGCTTCTTGCTTTCAACTTAATTACTTTCGTAAAATGAACAATTTTCTCTCATTTATGTGGTTTATTGATGCTCATACCGCGCTTCCTGGGCTTTCTGTATTACGCTTCCCTGAAGAAAGTTGCTCGGCCAAGTCGTTCTTTAAGACCAATACTGCCCGCGTCAATAAGTAAACCAAACTCCGCCCACGAACACAATATACAATGCACAATATCATTTGTCTTTGCAACGTTCACTGACGGGTAGTTCCTCGTTGTAATTCCCAATAAGACGAAGAGAGTAAGATACGCAATTGCCTGAGAAGATTTAGAACAGTGGAACAAGTGAAAACATAATTTAATAACATAAGAGTTATAACTTTCCTTCGTCTTGGTTTACGTGGACATTCAGGGGTTGTTTCCATGAGGATGAAAACATAAATATGCGTTTTAGTGATATTAGGTTCAGTTAAGTTACCATGGTCACAGACAGAGCTAGAGGAAAGGAAAGGATGGACAACACATTGGTTATTACCTATTCTGCACGTTCATCCACAGATGTACCCTACAAACCACCTTTCGGCGTGTGGTAGGGAGTGCATACACCATCACTTAACTTCCCTAATCGATTACTTTCGTGCATCGTGAAGAAAATGAGTTCTTGAAACGAATAGTGAAAGCATATCGTTCGCTGATTTTCCTCGTAGTATCTGAACGGCCTATGTGACAGGAAGAACGCCTAATATTGGCTACAGCTTCTGGAACGTACTTTCTCTGAACTTATTAAGTAAATTAATCCTTTGTTGAAATCATCAAGCTTCTAGAGATTCCCATCCTACGTCCTGAAGCATCTGAGTGACGCTCACTGATTTGTCACAGCAATTCTTGAAATAACATATCGCCTTTCGCTACCCTTTTCGAATTCACAACACATGTAAACTACATGCATACTCAAGTAACATCGCCCACGGACTTTTTCTTCGCTCCGATTATTCTCAAGATGAATCCGAATTTCTGAAGTGCTCGTCTACATATTCTCGTATTACGGATGTGGGTATTCCATGTTAAGTTATTGTCAGGGTTACTCCAAGATATTTCACTTATTCTACTATTAATTAGGTTTTCTCTCAGCAGCTGTACGAATAGTCATTGGCATAGATTCTCTTTCGAAGAAGTTACTTACAAAACAGTTAAGTTGAGATTCTATCTAAATCATTTGACAGGGTTAATGCAATAGGTTCTCTGTACTCTCTATTTCTTCGTGTTCTTCCTTTTTTACGTGGGCGGATTATTCAATCGCCGGATGAACCATGGACCTTTTCCTTCATGACCATTCATTCGTATTTAAATACGACTCGTTGTTTTTATACTCATTGCATCACTTAATTTGCAACCCCAGTTAATGACTAAAATTCAGAAGATCCCAATATGGAATAATATTATGTATGGAATGGATATGAATCGAAAGATAAAAATGATTTACGCTCTTGAACGAGGAGAGTGAAGAATCAAATTCAAAATAGAAGAAAAGTGAAATTTGCTAAGGAAAAAGTAGGAATGAGATTTACCAATTTTGATAAATCTTCATTTGAGATCTGTACCGGTGGACCATTTTAGTAGGAATTCCCCCAATTTGGAAATCGATATCTTAACTTTATTCCGAAGTGCAATGAATCTATAGAAGTTCGCGTGTAGTTTCGATTTATAGAGTATTCCTTCGGCTCATGAGAAATAAAATCCGCGAAGGGGATTTTGATGCGAAAAATCCTGATTTGTGAGTTTTATCTATCACTTGACATAAAAAAGATAAGACCGACGTTTTCTTGTCACGTTCCATGCAACACTCGATTTTTTGGAGAACAAGAAGTTTGGCAGTTTTCATATTTTGCAAATCATAAGTCCACTTACCATATGCTACTTTTTAATAGCCTAATGTCAGTCGGTTCGACGTTAAGAAAATTTATATTTTTCTATAAAAGCAAATACCGCAATTTCAGCGTACAGCGGTATTTTACTTGAGAGAATTAAATTATTATTTTTTAACTACAAATTCTATGCATGGACAGAAAAAGAAAATTCCTAACGGAATATATTTCTGAAAGCATTTTGAAGTTGGGAGTGAGAGAGTTCTTATTAACTCATTTCCTATTCCTTGGAAATATTTAGTGTGCATTCATATGGCAAGGCTTTGATGTCGAAATCTATGTTACTTTAGTTAATTCACTCTTCAGATTAGATTCTGATTTAATATTGGAATTCTCTGTAAGAACATCCATATTTTATTTTATTGATTTATTTATACATCACTTGTTGCAAAAGATACTTCGAAATCTTTGTCCGTTAATGCATTAGCGAATTCATTCTTACTCAACGAGGCAGAAATATCATCTTCCATCTCATATAGTCGATAAAAGTCGCTCATGTAATTTTTGAGAGCTCCAAATCCAAATGAGCCAATTCAGATTTTATTTCCTTCAAAAGAATTTGGCTCAGAGAAGAATTCTGTTTTACTGAATCACGCGAAAGGGAGCTTAAAATTCCTTCTCTTGTAAGAATATTAACTCCTCTATTGCTTTAGCCTTCAACTTCTTATCTTAAAGGTTGAAATCAATATAAAATGTCTCTAAATATTTCATTATAATCTTCTTTCAATTTGTAATCGACTTTCAGCTGTCGTAGAACAATCATAAAGGAATTTCGGGCCCTTAAAACCTCGTATACCTATATTGTGTCGAAGGAAGAAAATATCGTCTGTACCATAAGACATAACGACTGTATTTTCTCCTTTGTCCGTCCAATATTTAACTCCCATTCATAATCACAATGCAAAATTAGAATCGTCCTCGCCGAAGTATTGGATGGCGCACGCATTCGAATCAGCGGCGACAGTGGACGGATCAAAAGAGTAAAGAAATCACGGGAAGTTTCGCATTTGACTGCAAACGAACGGCAACAGGAAACAAAAAAGCATCGTACACTGAGGCCTCTGGAAGCGCCGCCATTGCGATATATATATTCCATCAAAAATTAATCTCCTTTCGACTTCTCCAAATGATGACGGGGGTGTTTAAGCAAAGCGAAGAGAAAAACTCGCGAGGCTCTGGAATTGTATTCCGAGTGGATGGTGGCGCTCCTTTTCCGCCCGCCGTAAATAAATAAATCTGCCGGTGTGAGAGTAAACAAAAGAGCCGTCGAATAATTCTTCGAAAAATTTTTACCTCTGGGCGTCATACGTCCCTGCCTGCTTCGCTGTTTCGCCGCAAGTCTCGCGGTGGCGTGGCGAGCGGAGTTTACATTGACGCGTCCCACCATAGTATTTGATGAGCTGAGACGTCGGTCGTTCCGGCAATGATGACTATTACTCGACATATGCTCGAGAATGCAATTTCGAGGGCAATATTATTTGCAAACACTCGGGGATTATATAGTAAATGTAAAAACCGGGATGACTTCGTGATGGTCATGCAACCATGTCCTGATGAATGGTATATTTTTCATTTGCCTTTTGATACGGGCTGGAGAAAATCTATCTTTTATTTACTGTTATCTCAGTTTTGTTCATGGCTGCTAGGATATGAAAGCTATTGAGGTATGAGTGATGCTGAATAATGGCATTGATTTATGTATGCCACGAGAAGTGTTATTCGTAGAGTCATTGTGTTTAATTTACGTGGACTTGTTCCGCTTATAGCATTCTGTCTCAGTGAGGAAAGCAATCACAAATTATTTCATTCTGCCGCCTCTCCAAAGATTTTCGTCGCTTATGGTGGAGGGATGAGGTCCAACCGGCCATGAAGCAAACCAGCCTTTAGGCTGAAGACTGTACAGACAGGCATGATGTTGAGAACGCAAAGTAGAGTCACTTTCGACTTTTCTGAGATTCTAAATTGATTTAATTCAGATAATACTGTAAATTAAGTAAGTGGCGAGAGTTACCTCGACTTATTCTATAGAACGCCTACCTTCGATTTCCTTTAATTTTTCTCTCGCCATCTATACGCAGTTGTTTCCATTAGAATATTTTTCCGAATGA
The DNA here is from genome assembly GCA_000376725.2 of Ladona fulva. Taxonomy (NCBI): domain Eukaryota; kingdom Metazoa; phylum Arthropoda; class Insecta; order Odonata; family Libellulidae; genus Ladona; species Ladona fulva. Next base: position 3,517,300 of record KZ308437.1, read on the forward strand.
GCATTTCTTTGTGATGATCTATTTTTTACTAAATTCTATTACTATTATTATGTTATTCCATAACTATCTTATCTAAATCGAAAGACTAAAGGTCCTCTTCGTTTGCAATACAGTCGTACCTGGATATTGGAGAGTTCGAGGGACGCAATTATTTTATAGCCCGTAGAGGTTTCTCAATCATGCCGTGCTCTCACTTATAGGGTTTCAGCAGCGGTTTCTCTCTCTTTTAGAGAGTTTCCATTATTCCAGGTCTAATAACAAATAATTCTCTCATCTAAAGAGGCAGAAAGAATAACTGGAAAACAGGACGAGGAATGCGCTGGAAATCAAGAAGTAATAATTTACTACGTAATTGCCACAAAAGTATTACGGAGTGACACTTGCTTAATGAAGTGCATAATTTTAATGTGTTTTTCTTTTTTGGTGTTTTGAACATGTTTTTCGAGCTCATAAATCTTATTTAAAGTTGACTGATCTGTCGCCTTCCTCAGCTCCCGTCAACGATTATTTTCTTTGTATACTTGTGCAAACCTCTCCCCGACAAACAAAGAACCTGCGAGTGGACTATCAATACACAAACAATGGATAGCATTTTCTAAAATACATTTTCGCTTATAGAGGTGTAAAGGGAAGCGGTTTAACTTATATAGGTTCGGATCCTCACTAGAGGCCCTACTTTCTCACTCATAGAGGTTGGAAATGACGGAACCTGGCGGTTGATCTCACAGAGTTTTCCTGCTTATCCAGGTTTGACTATATCTTTGCATATCATGTCATGTTCATACCCGTTTCACCTTATGAATTTTCGCAGGCGCACGCCTTATCGTGCCAAGTCACCCTTTCCTNTGTATTTCAGTACTGTTTTCAGGTTAAAGATTTGTTCTGCACATGAGCGACCAGGGAGGAAGCTGAGAAAGGCATGCTGAGAAAATTTTGTAGGTAACTTGTAGTAAGGAAAATCCTCTGTAGTTGTTCACGTCTGTTCTTTCACCTTTCTTGTATAGTGGATGTATAAGAGCACATTTCCAGTCGTCTGGTAATTTTTCTGTTTGACATATTTTCTCGATCATATCTGTGAGTTCCTGTAGTGAATTTGGTCCAAGGTTTTTCAGTAGTTCTGCAATGATACCATCTTCACCTGATGTCCTGTTATTTTTCAGTCTGTGTATCTATTCCTTTGTTGGTGGTGATGATTCTGGATGGGTATCTGTGTAATTTTCCTTGGGGAATCTGGTTTTGGGATCGGGGCAATTGAGAAGATCAGAAAAATATTGTGCCAGCACCTGACAGTTTCCCTGATTTGATAGTGCTAATTTGCCATTTGGTTTTCTGAAGCACAAATTTTGTGGTGTGTATCCACGGATTTTTCCTGCGAAAGTCCTATAAAAGTCTCTCGTGTTGTAGTTGCGGAAGTTCTCTTCTATGGAGTCTAGTTGTTTCTTCATGTACTTCCTTTTAGTTTGCCTAATAGTCTTTGCTNGGACAGAAAAAGAAAATTCCTAACGGAATATATTTCTGAAAGCATTTTGAAGTTGGGAGTGAGAGAGTTCTTATTAACTCATTTCCTATTCCTTGGAAATATTTAGTGTGCATTCATATGGCAAGGCTTTGATGTCGAAATCTATGTTACTTTAGTTAATTCACTCTTCAGATTAGATTCTGATTTAATATTGGAATTCTCTGTAAGAACATCCATATTTTATTTTATTGATTTATTTATACATCACTTGTTGCAAAAGATACTTCGAAATCTTTGTCCGTTAATGCATTAGCGAATTCATTCTTACTCAACGAGGCAGAAATATCATCTTCCATCTCATATAGTCGATAAAAGTCGCTCATGTAATTTTTGAGAGCTCCAAATCCAAATGAGCCAATTCAGATTTTATTTCCTTCAAAAGAATTTGGCTCAGAGAAGAATTCTGTTTTACTGAATCACGCGAAAGGGAGCTTAAAATTCCTTCTCTTGTAAGAATATTAACTCCTCTATTGCTTTAGCCTTCAACTTCTTATCTTAAAGGTTGAAATCAATATAAAATGCCTCTAAATATTTCATTATAATCTTCTTTCAATTTGTAATCGACTTTCAGCTGTCGTAGAACAATCATAAAGGAATTTCGGGCCCTTAAAACCTCGTATACCTATATTGTGTCGAAGGAAGAAAATATCGTCTGTACCATAAGACATAACGACTGTATTTTCTCCTTTGTCCGTCCAATATTTAACTCCCATTCATAATCACAATGCAAAATTAGAATCGTCCTCGCCGAAGTATTGGATGGCGCACGCATTCGAATCAGCAGCGACAGTGGACGGATCAAAAGAGTAAAGAAATCACGGGAAGTTTCGCATTTGACTGCAAACGAACGGCAACAGGAAACAAAAAAGCATCGTACACTGAGGCCTCTGGAAGCGCCGCCATTGCGATATATATATTCCATCAAAAATTAATCTCCTTTCGACTTCTCCAAATGATGACGGGGGTGTTTAAGCAAAGCGAAGAGAAAAACTCGCGAGGCTCTGGAATTGTATTCCGAGTGGATGGTGGCGCTCCTTTTCCGCCCGCCGTAAATAAATAAATCTGCCGGTGTGAGAGTAAACAAAAGAGCCGTCGAATAATTCTTCGAAAAATTTTTACCTCTGGGCGTCATACGTCCCTGCCTGCTTCGCTGTTTCGCCGCAAGTCTCGCGGTGGCGTGGCGAGCGGAGTTTACATTGACGCGTCCCACCATAGTATTTGATGAGCTGAGACGTCGGTCGTTCCGGCAATGATGACTATTACTCGAAATATGCTCGAGAATGCAATTTCGAGGGCAATATTATTTGCAAAAACTCGGGGATTATATAGTAAATGTAAAAACCGGGATGACTTCGTGATGGTCATGCAACCATGTCCTGATGAATGGTATATTTTTCATTTGCCTTTTGATACTGGCTGGAGAAAATCTATCTTTTATTTACTGTTATCTCAGTTTTGTTCATGGCTGCTAGGATATGAAAGCTATTGAGGTATGAGTGATGCTGAATAATGGCATTGATTTATGTATGCCACGAGAAGTGTTATTCGTAGAGTCATTGTGTTTAATTTACGTGGACTTGTTCCGCTTATAGCATTCTGTCTCAGTGAGGAAAGCAATCACAAATTATTTCATTCTGCCGCCTCTCCAAAGATTTTCGTCGCTTATGGTGGAGGGATGAGGTCCAGCCGGCCATGAAGCAAACCAGCCTTTAGGCTGAAGACTGTACAGACAGGCATGATGTTGAGAACGCAAAGTAGAGTCACTTTCGACTTTTCTGAGATTCTAAATTGATTTAATTCAGATAATACTGTAAATTAAGTAAGTGGCGAGAGTTACCTCGACTTATTCTATAGAACGCCTACCTTCGATTTCCTTTAATTTTTCTCTCGCCATCTATACGCAGTTGTTTCCATTAGAATATTTTTCCGAATGAGCATTTCTTTGTGATGATCTATTTTTTACTAAATTCTATTACTATTATTATGTTATTCCATAACTATCTTATCTAAATCGAAAGACTAAAGGTCCTCTTCGTTTGCAATACAGTCGTACCTGGATATTGGAGAGTTCGAGGGACGCAATTATTTTATAGCCCGTAGAGGTTTCTCAATCATGCCGTGCTCTCACTTATAGGGTTTCAGCAGCGGTTTCTCTCTCTTTTAGAGAGTTTCCATTATTCCAGGTCTAATAACAAATAATTCTCTCATCTAAAGAGGCAGAAAGAATAACTGGAAAACAGGACGAGGAATGCGCTGGAAATCAAGAAGTAATAATTTACTACGTAATTGCCACAAAAGTATTACGGAGTGACACTTGCTTAATGAAGTGCATAATTTTAATGTGTTTTTCTTTTTTGGTGTTTTGAACATGTTTTTCGAGCTCATAAATCTTATTTAAAGTTGACTGATCTGTCGCCTTCCTCAGCTCCCGTCAACGATTATTTTCTTTGTATACTTGTGCAAACCTCTCCCCGACAAACAAAGAACCTGCGAGTGGACTATCAATACACAAACAATGGATAGCATTTTCTAAAATAAATTTTCGCTTATAGAGGTGTAAAGGGAAGCGGTTTAACTTATATAGGTTCGGATCCTCACTAGAGGCCCTACTTTCTCACTCATAGAGGTTTTCGAGGTTGGAAATGACGGAACCTGGCGGTTGATCTCACAGAGTTTTCCTGCTTATCCAGGTTTGACTATATCTTTGCATATCATGTCATGTTCATACCCGTTTCACCTTGGGAATTTTCGCAGGTGCACGCCTAATTGTGCCAAGTCACCCTTTCCTTGTAAGTAATATTAGTTCGATTAAAAGATTTAAAAATAAAATTGAAAAATCCTCTTAAGTAAATTGATAATGTTGCCTTGAAGAAAGGAGACAGTAATTCAGGCGCGACAAATTTAAAGAATAGAATTAAAGAATAGAATATTTAAAGATAGTTATCGAAAGACAGAAGGAAAAAAGGCCGATCAGATACTGCGAGAGATAAATGTTGGGACTAGTCGTTTCAAAAATTCATTCTAGACGCAAATCAGTGAATGACTACGGCGTGCACGCACGCCCTGCCACTCGCAGAATGCAATGCGAACTATTTTATCTAATTTTCCAGGATTGTAGCGAGAGTCTCATCACATGATTCCTTGTTAATAAATCGTTCATTAACAGAGGTCTAAAATATACTTAAACAGTTGTTCAGCGCTTCCAAGGGCTCAAACCAATGTGATACAAAAATGAGAAAGTTACCAATTTATAGCAAGCAGGTGAGGTTGGAAAATTGAAAGAAATGGGATTGATGCTCTTAAATTGTTGTCTTCGCCGATTTGCTTGGCTTTGTTCTGATTTGTTTATGATTCTCAATCAATCGCTATCTAATTCTCAAAGTCTCTAACAACAATTTTATATAAAAAACTCTTACACAGCATCAAAACTAAAAGTGGGCATACATGCTAAAAAAGTCTAACTCGGAAGGTCAAAATTTTGTATGTCGCATTTAAAATTCGTTTGTGCATAAGAAACAAGGCACAGGCATTGAAAAGGCAGAGATTGGCAAAATAGGAAGGGAAATTTGAATGGTAGAGAGCAAATAACCGTGATATTATGGGATCGCAGAAAAATATTTACGCAATAGCCACAGGGAAGAGGAGAGAATGAAAAACTGGGAAAAAGTAAAAGGGAAGAAAAAGGAAGTGAGAGATAGATTGCAATATTGAGGATTACACGAAATCACGAAAGATATAATGAATTACAAACCTTATCAGAATATAAGTGTTCATAGTCTGGACTGTATAAATTATCGATTCACTTACCTTAGGAATCGCAACTTTTGGTCACTTTCATCGTGAAAGAGACATTTACTCTATCATGCTGTTATCTATATTAATTCAACGAATAAGACAATCTTGAAAACGCTTCTTCCGTGAAAAGCGTAGGTTTCTTTAATGTTTATTTTCTTAATCAAATGTTGTTAGGTAAACAATCCTAACAGACCGTTAGCAATCAAACTGTTGATCGCCATAAAGCTACGAAAAATTTACGGAACGGGAAGAAACTCATGTTTAATTAAACAGTATGAACGCACTGAAATATTTAAGCTAGATGCATAAAAGGATTTCTGTATTATCCATTGAAAAGATATCACTCGAGTGCGAGACTTGAAAGCAGGCAGTGTAGTTCGCAATAAACTATTTATATTATTTTGCGAGTATTTATCTGATCGCCATGAGAAACACAGTGTGTCAAACCTGATAGATTTTTACCGAAAAGTATGATTACCGATTTTTCGGAGAAATATATAAATTCGATGCGATACAGAAGACGTTGAAGGTAACTATCGGAAAGAGTGATGACCCACTATTCTACACTATGATTCCTCATCTTTACTTTCGTTCGTGTTTATAGCACGTACATAGTTACGTATTTTACGTAATAAAATGGTGGATACTATTTGAGGAAAGCATTAGATCCTTTTGATGGATACCATTATCGCCCAATTTTTTAGCAAAAGTAAAGGAAACGTTGTTTCTAGATATATTATCTGAAGAAACTGTTTGGATTTATGAGATACCGAAGAAAAGAGTCCCCGGAGAAGGAAACCCTTGGGATAGATAGTTTGTAGGGTGAGGTTAGGCCCCTGCGGGCCTCTCTTCCCCCTAAACTTTATGTCGTTGTGATATATAAAATGATAAAATAAAAACCCAAAGAAAGAGTTTAGTTTTTGGGAGTTTCATTGAATTGTAATTATACTTAACACTGACTGTATTTATCTACCACAACTGTAAATGAAATCTGTTGATGTATCGTTATGTATAATTGTTAATGCACTTGTAGAATGTGCATTTATTATGTGTATTTAACATGTTTATTTTCTTGTAATGTTCTCTTTTAACTATTACTGTCGGTAGGTGTGCGCAGGTTTTCATACCCTCCTTCTTAGTGGGTTTTTTCCTGCAGTGGATAATTTATACTTAAGAATCTTTCTGGAAATCAAGAAGTAATAATTTACTACGTAATTGCCACAAAAGTATTACGGAGTGACACTTGCTTAATGAAGTGCATAATTTTAATGTGTTTTTCTTTTTTGGTGTTTTGAACATGTTTTTCGAGCTCATAAATCTTATTTAAAGTTGACTGATCTGTCGCCTTCCTCAGCTCCCGTCAACGATTATTTTCTTTGTATACTTGTGCAAACCTCTCCCCGACAAACAAAGAACCTGCGAGTGGACTATCAATACACAAACAATGGATAGCATTTTCTAAAATACATTTTCGCTTATAGAGGTGTAAAGGGAAGCGGTTTAACTTATATAGGTTCGGATCCTCACTAGAGGCCCTACTTTCTCACTCATAGAGGTTGGAAATGACGGAACCTGGCGGTTGATCTCACAGAGTTTTCCTGCTTATCCAGGTTTGACTATATCTTTGCATATCATGTCATGTTCATACCCGTTTCACCTTATGAATTTTCGCAGGCGCACGCCTTATCGTGCCAAGTCACCCTTTCCTTGTAAGTAATATTAGTTCGATTAAAAGATTTAAAAATAAAATTGAAAAATCCTCTTAAGTAAATTGATAATGTTGCCTTGAAGAAAGGAGACAGGAATTCAGGCGCGACAAATTTAAAGATAGCAATATAGATAGTTATCGAAAGACAGAAGGAAAAAAGGCCGATCAGATACTGCGAGAGATAAATGTTGGGACTAGTCGTTTCAAAAATTCATTCTAGACGCAAATCAGTGAATGACTACGGCGTGCACGCACGCCCTGCCACTCGCAGAATGCAATGCGNATTGAGTTGAGACCCAATTTGGGGGAAATTTATCTTATTGGAAGGAAAATTAGGATAACATTTGTAAAAACGTACTATGAACGTAAAAAAATTAGTTTCAGTTTTGCCCAAATAAAATCGTGTTATTATTAATATAATTGTTATAACGGAGCGATAGAGAATGAAAATTTACCGATTTTTCGGAGTTAGAGAATATCGCGACTTTTAGTGAGGTAAACGGTTAAGGTTTTTCCAATACGTCCTCGAGTTCAGTCTGTTGCAAGAAACACATTGCGGCGAATTTAATGTTTTGAAGCTTTTCCCAAAAAGATTGATTAGTGCTCCGTCCCCGTCAACACCCGTCCCCTCCGATGAGGCAATGGACCGTGGCTTTGTTAATATTCTTTCTTTCGATTCAATTTTCAAATGTTTCTATATAATATATTTACGCAAACTCTTTCGAGAATTCCTGTTCTCTTCCTTTATTCTCGTCGCGGTATTTCCTCACTCAAATGATAAAAATGGTACGAGTGGAGGAGAGTCCATTTTTATAATATATTTTGCTCAATCTCTTCGGCGAGAGATTAAGTTGGAGTGACCGTTGAAACAATCTGCCGGCGCTAATTTATAGCACTCTGCAATGCGGAGCATTAAATATACCAACCTTAGTTCTCGGAAGTTCCGCTCCCGCGCCGATGGCGCTCGACGAATGGAAGCATGTTCTTTTATTATGCCGCAATGACTGATGGGAGAACATCGAATTAACGAGTTGGCTTATTCTTCTCACTCCACGCGGGATTTTTCATTCGCAATGATACTTATTCTTTCATTTGTTTTCGTCGCTGTTTACCCGCGCGATATAAATGCTCTTAAGTCGGGGTCAATCTGACCCCAAGCGTGTCGTCGGATTTACGATCCAAAATATTAAACAAATTGAACGTGTATATAAGTCTGTTCAAAAATGTTTTGGATGTCATTAGTTCTTGTTCACGAAAACTTTTTTCACACCTTTTTGAGCGCGATAGTTTATCAATTATTTTGAAAATGTGCTATGAAAATGTGCTATGAAAAGAATGTCGTAACTGTTACCTTCTTTCGGAATATTCTTTGAATACAAAAACCTCACAAAGTCTTCTTGTGGTACCTAAAGTGATTAGATTGCCTCAAGTATCCAGTATAAGATCCACACATATTCGAAAGGCTCGTTTCATTGAATTAGTTAAGGATCGGCTGATTTTAAAATTTATAGTCTTCAAAAGCTGTAGATGAAAATAACTTAATTTCGAGCAATTAAGATTAAAATTCGCTTAATCTTAAGATGATATTGATGAGGTTCCTATGGAAACCCCTTCTGGCCACCCCATCAACTTCTTTCCTTCTCTTCCCCAAAGACTTCGTTTGCCAGTCGGAGACTTCTTAATTAGCTATTCCATTCCTTTCTCATCATCTTTTGCCAGAACCACTTTTCCATTGATTCTTCCTTTCCCTGCTGCTATAAGGGTTAAATGGAAGAAGAGACTACCTGGTCTCAATCTCGCCCCACAATAAAGACGTTTTATTATTATTACATTTTATAATTCTCAGTCATTTAGGAGTACTCTAAACAGTATTTTTGATAAACCGTTTACTCACCTGCAAGTTTATAAAATTCTGTATCAGAAATAGTTGTACTAATAAAATTCTCTTCTTTAAAAAGAAATAATGTTAGGAATATTTCCTTCTTGAGTCCATCTTTCAGTCTGTGGTAAAGCTACTAAAAAGCTCGGTTTTATGAAGCGCATTATATGTGTATGCGGTGATTAGAGAGCGATGTTATTTCACCGTGGTTAGGCCGAGAGTCGTTGTCAGGATTTGTCTCAGCGGAGGAGCCATGGACTAAACGCAAAATTGCCTAAATTTACGGGACAGGCAAACTAATGCCCTAAATATAACAAAAATGGAATCAGATTTATATTTACATATATTCCCTGATGGTTACCAGTGGTGTGTGTTATTTAAATATTTAAACAATTACAGTATACCTACCATAACCCCGATTTTTTAAAACCCATTTTTGACTCCTGGCTTTGCCACCGGTCTGGCCCCATCTGGAATATGCGCCGAGTATATGGGATCCAGGGGGCGCCTATCCGAGAACTCAAGAAATTGCAGCGCAAAGCGATACGATTTGCTAAAAAATACTATGATAGAAAAGCAAGCGTTACGAAAATGCCCTCACACTCATGTTGGGAATCGTTGAAAGAAAGGAGATTAGGCTGCAATTGCTCGTAAATTCAGGGAAAGTTAATTTGCGGAAGACGTAATCGACATTATGCGAATACTACTTCGTCCAATCTGACATTGGGCGTAAAATAAGAGAAGAATATGCGAGGACAAGTCGTTTTATGGACTCATTCTTTCCGCGAACAACAGTAAGCTAAAGAGGTGACTCGACGCTGGTGTCTGCACCCCCAATCAGAGTTTTCACGTGGATGAAGATGAATCTTCAGTTTTAAACATATCGAATAAACTACGAGAATGCCAGTGCATTTCTTGGTGGGCTGTTGAGCGTAGCATTGGATAGACTCTGTGACGGGCTCTACTACTGCTTAAACTATTCGTTGTTCCCTTTTTATTGTCTCTCTAGTAAAAACTGCTTCATTTTAGAGTTAACCAATATAAATTTTCATAAGCTACCGTGTGCCATGGCCCATATATATAT
>KZ308438.1:2066-16524 GCA_000376725.2 Ladona fulva
ATGCTTTTTAAGATTGTGATGTCTTTCTTCACAGCTTTAAACATTTTCATATTTTGCAAATAAGTGAAACTTCTGATACCCATTGCAGAGCGGATGGTGACCCATCATATCTTTACTAATTTCTTAATGTTTAATGTATGGTCCCAAAATGGGATGGAAGTTAAACTTTATATGAATACTTTTGAAAAATTTTCAACTTGCAGACTCCCTTGCAAAACCATTTTTAGTAGAGTTACAGCTGAGTGAATTTTTAAAATTATAAATGTAGGCTATAATTATGGCGAACATGGACTACTTTGAACGGTGAGATTGTTATATCGTTCGTTAGATTGTGATATCATATATTGATATGGATTTCATGCACCTTTAGAAATATCTGTGAATGTTCCACGTATAATTTACAATGCTGTTATAATTTGCAATAAATATTTTAATACAATATTCGCCCATTTTAAGCAAAATTTATTGGAATTGATCAGCATAACGTGCAGTCTGTGTGCGTGTGAAGAACAACTATTTTAATGTGAGACGGCAATAAAATCACAATGTAAATTTTAATTACCCTTTATCAATTGAGAAATTAAGATATTTTAGGCAAATTTTTTCCATCACATTTTGTTATGTTTATGTGACCTTTCCCCCCTTTCAAGTTGAGTAGGACAGAGATATCAGATACCAGGTTGTAATGGCATCAATTTAAATTCAGAAATTGTCACTGTAAATATAATGAAGCACTTAACCTCTTGTAAACGACAAAGCGTCGTTTGGAAATGTAAATGTTTCCCTATTATCATTACATATGATATTAAATACTACGTGGAAAATATGCCCACATTTGCAACGAAAATGAAATGATCGCCTTAAAATCCTGTAATGATACTCATTGCAATGAATCCTATAATGATGGTCATTACATGTACCACTTTCTACTGCTGCTGAGAAAAACTAGCCTCTCTGGGAGAAAATTCCATCTCTCTGTACACTTTCCTTTTTCGTTTGCCGGAATATTAACAACACGACATGAATATCATGCGTTTCCGAATGAAAAGGAAAGCATTTGGAAGCTGGTACAAGAATTAATACAAAAGAAAGGAATGGACAACCCCATAGCCTAATTGAAAAGCAACAGGGCTTCTGTAAATCTTGGTCATATGAGACTCAGCCCTTTCTCTGGATACGCCATCTTTTTGGATTTCAGGAAAGCATTTGTCACAGTACTTTTCGAACTTTACGTGATTTTATATGGAAAAGTATTATGGGACCCTGAGTTCAAAGCCGAGCCTTCTCAGAGATGAGAATAGTTTTCGTGAGTTTTCAAACTTGTACTATACGAAACAGTTTCTTATGCTCAGGATGGCTTGCAGCTACCTGATACAGAAGTACTATGACCGTTGTAGGGAGAATTTCAGACCAATGAAATCATTCCCATTATTATTTTAAATCAAAAATGTCATCTTCTAACTGTCAGCTAAGGAGCTAATAGGAAAATCTTTATCCTGTACCTTCAAGTTGTTGCCTTGTTCCAAAATGAAGTATTGCGTTAACATCTAAGGAAGGACTCCCAAGATATTCAGTTGCAGAATAATCTTTAAAAATAAGGAATCTACACCCAAAATAATTCTATATTCCCCTTGCTAAATGAAAACAATTGCTACATTTCTAAGAGAGAACATATATTCTCTTAAATATCTATGTAAAAATATGTATATAAAATCTGACTACCATAAACCAAACTTCATCATCTATTTGCATGTCTCCTAACTTAATCAACCTAGATCCTTAGCAACCAATGACATTGGTTATACTCTACTTTGACATTCTGTAATGAATAAATAGGTGTCTCTCAACACATTTGCAAACATTGATACAATAATGGAATTTTATGATGAGGGACAAGAATATATTTTATAGCTAAGATATACAGATGATAATGTTTCTAGGACTTATTTACATACAACTCCCAAACAATTGAGGGAGAGCTAAATTATTTCTTTGGGAAGGGTTGAAATTTCTATGGAGGGTATCAGTCAATTTCTAGTTCCATAAGCAGTACTTATATATACTGTACATGTAGAACTGTACAACAGTTAATAATCAATTAAAGTTACAGTCAAGAACAGTACATTGTTTTAGGGCCAAATGGATGAGTTTATGTATCACACTTAACACTTCTCTAGACTGCTATTTGTCATCTAAGTCTGACTGGTCCATCAAATTAATGTGCATACAAAATATGGGTTGCCAATAATCATAGAAGCAATAGGTGCTAAAAATAGGATGGTAATGGGACATTAACTCTCTTAAAAATCAAAAGTGTGTTTCTACCAATTGAACATATATCCCTCACATATTCAAAATCTTAGCAACCTGTCATTAGGCGTTCTGTAAAGATGCAAATTAGTAAGCAATCATTAATGATAAGTGATAATGTCTCATTTCATAAATGAATTGAAATAATGTTCAATCAAACCAGGATTTATGAATGTGAATATTGAATTCTTCTAACTTTTAGCTTATGTTCACTGGCGAATGAGATTAAGAAAGCGATATTTGAAGGATTGCATTTTAGAATCTTTAGTAAGTATCTATCACGACTAAAATCAGAATCTATAATAAATTTCCTTTCTAATGACCCTCGTCTCAATTTCGTAGGGTATGACTTCTAATTTTATCTTCCTGAAGAAACAAACTCGGAAAACACGAAAGCAAACTTTACATGATTTTATATGGAAAAAGTATTATTGGACCCTAACCTCGAACCCGAGCCTTCTCAGGGATGACAACAGTTTTCGCGGTGCTTTCAACCTTGAATTACAATAAAGTTAGTCTTACGTCTCTACAAAAGGAGAGGGGATGGAGAGACAAATTTAGGCTTAACAAAATTACTTCAAAATTGATATATTAAATTTTAATGAAATGTTTTGCACTTCAATCGCACTTATTGTGTCATTTTCGAGATTTAATAATTTCACTTTCATCTTACTTTTAGATACACCGTATAAAATGTACGAACAAAATACGGATTTTCCCCATACATGATATCTAAAACTTGGGTGCGTCTTTGATTCGAGAATATGCGAAATGTAGAGTTGGAGGCGCTATCACGGTATCTGCGGCAGTGATTATGTCTTCCTTCACCAGAAGAGTATTTTACACAGGTAGGGAAAGGAAGGAGATAAAAGGTTACGTAACTCGGTATGTTGGGCAATTGGTGTCCGATACATCCCGAAAGAATTAGTGGTTATTTTATGTCGCGAAATATAAAGTCGCGGAAGGGGGCTCTCTCCATGGCTACAAGTAATAAAAGTATCTTTTAAAATATTATAATTAAGATCCGGTACATTAGTATTTCTTTATCCAAACACAATATCTATGACAGTTAATAAAAAGTAGACGTAGACAAAGTGCTGCACCATGTACGAAAACAACTTGCCATGTTTAAGTGACAGAACTGGCGAGTAATTAACTATGAATGAGGTAATAATTGTTCAAAGTACTAACAAAGAATACTTGGTTAGATTCAGCGGGGAACCCGAATCATTCGTAGTCGTTACATGATGGATAATTAACATCTGTGGCCATGACAAACGCCAAGGGAAATGACCTCGCTTTTGCGAGACTTCGTTGAATACGTGACTACTATGAAAGGGTTTTGCAGTATCTCCTACCAATTTAACCCCATGTTTACGGATATATCGACCAATACCTAAATAGAATATCAATTGGCCTTGAGAAATTTCCTAACTACCCATGAAGACTATCCTTATCTGTTAAAGGAAACATCTACTTGAAAATAAACAGAGGGTTCAGTTTCGAAAAATAAAGAGAGTATTTTGAAGAAGGTACCAGAGTAATTACGTAAGAAACGAAAGGGAAAACACATCGACCCAAAGATGCCAGCGGTTACACCAGTGAAAGTGTATCGATAATGTATCGACTTCATGATTATCAAAATCCGGGATTAGGAATCACTTCAAGACAGAAGATCCGAAATCTGGCATGGATTTTTGAATATTTTTAAGGAGTGATTTAAATGATAAAATACGGGACGTTGTTGCCACAGTCTCAGCGAACGCAATTTTCGAACCAAGAGGTAAAGGAGATTTCGCGAGAATATGGTGAGAACGGATAAATATTATTAGTCTCTTTTTAAGATATTGTAACGAGCGCAAATGTAGCAGCTAAACCGAACCCGGGAGTTGAGTGTTTCACGCCCCAATGTCATAAAATATATATGGGTTCCCGAGGAATTAATGGAATTCCAAATATTAAACAATATGGCAACGGATGTAAACGAAATTGGGGGGAATATTTCCTAGTTAAACTTCGATTCAGCGTCCATACACTTCCATTGTGGATAAAATACATTTAGGTTTGCGATCACGGGTTGTAACATTCTAGAGTAATAATTCATCCTTGGTTCAATCAAGATCTAAGAAATTATTCCGGAAAAAAACAATCATTTTAATGTCTCGGAGGAAAAGCATGGATTGTACAAATAATCACTCAACTAACCTAGGATGGGTCTCCGCAAAGTCCTCATCTGCAATGTCCCTCCTGTCATGTCCAGCACTTTCACTATTACAAGCGAGCAACCCCCAGGTTCCTAAACAACCGAAACGGGAGTGAATTAACTCTGGAGAGTCTGGAAAACAAGATTTAATAATTTTATCAGTGATATATACACAAACGTTCGGTCACGCATGAGAGCGAGCGGTTGCGAGAAATGCGAACAGTAATTTCCGTTACCCGTACCGTTTACAATATCTATTAAAAATCCCAGAAATATGACATGATTTTTAAAAATCAATTAAACTACTCTCAATCAGTATGAAAAACAACAATGGAATAAATAGAATTCAATGCATGAACGATTCTACAACCTATTCTATCAATTCAAATTCACACACCCTGCTATACGCCACTGGCGACTCGCGGCTTATAAATCTAAATCTATTTGCAATCTGGGCTTGAACACACAATATTTTCCGAAACTGTTTTCACTCCGACTTAGAGAATTTACCAAATATCGTTTCCGCCCCTTCCGCGACATCGAAACCGTTCGAATCCTTTTTTTATTCGCGTAGACTATTTCGAACGATAACCTTATGAAAGTATGTTTATTTCGTACAAAATAAAAGAACTTTTCTAATTTAGGCTAACATTCAAATGAAACATACTATCAGTTAGTAACGAGTTGCAGTTGCATACTATTACTGAAACCAGACCCTACATCGTTCAAGTAAAAGGTGCTTTGTTGGTAACGAGTACAGAACGGAGTAAAAAACAACTGTTTTCGAGATAGTTTCAAACTAGATAATTTCAAAATATCGGTTTGCGAACGTTTCACTGGCAAGAATAACGGTTTTTTCGGTTTACCTTTAATACCTTGGTTTCGAACTTAAATCACATTAAAAAATCCATCTCTACTTAGATGTTTAATGAAAAAAGAACGATATGACATCAACGTTAGCTGACAGGAAACTTATTTGGAATATCGCTCTCTTACTGACAGTATCTTCACCCGCCATCGAAAATATCGTCTAAAATATCTCGTGGAATAATCCAAGTTAACATATTTACCAATAAAGTATGTAATCACTAAAGTTTTACGCTTCTTAGCATATCATTCGTCAATCAAGTAGTTGCTCAAGATTCGGAGCGCAATTGCTAAAACTTATAATTTTTTAATCGGAATAAGGCAGAAATTTTGCTGAAGGCTGAGTTGTATTTTCATAGAAATGAAATAGAATGGAGGTAATCTCTTAATGTCAACTAAACGATAAGCCAATCTAATACACAATCAACCTGATAATATTAATAATACGGCAGCGCAGCACACACAAACAAGAAGCAAGAAAAATGCAATACTAATAATTCTCCGAGAACGAAAAACAAAACTGCGTAACTGACATAATAGTGATTAGTGATAATAATGATAGTATGGATTATCTACTTACCAAGAGAATGAGATCCTCCTTGTGGAAAACTAATGTCTTGACGGCAGAAAATATTTTTTTTTTTCTAAATTAGTGAAAATTCACTAGGATAGTGATGATCATGAAGATTACGTTAACCTTAAAATTCTATCCGACTTTACTGGGTTTCTAATCTGTAGCGATTTAAAAATTCAAACGTTAACGGTTTTTCTATCGAAATATGTACTAGCACGTCCACTCCCGATGAATCTTTTAACCAATATGGGTGCGCACACCGTTTGTTAACAAAACCAAATGGTGTGCGCACTGGGAATGCGCAATGGTGCCCGCTGTTTAATTTTCCCTCCACCCCCCTTTCGTAATTATTAACGTAATTATAAAACGATTTTATATTTACATTTAATTTACCAGAAATAGTTTTCAATTTAAATTTGGGACTTATTTATAAGTAATAATGATTAAGATTGCATTGATTCCTCTTCGTGTATAATTCGTGATATGGTAGACGTTACACTCAGATTTCAACAATAGTTTGCGAAATATAAAAATGTAATAATTATATATTTAGAATACAATATAAGGCGCAAGAAAACATTATTATATGTGTCATATTGAAGTAAATTTTTAATATTAGTGACCTTTAAACATAAGAAGGAGACTTTGGATTTGCGCATTCAAATGTAACGTTTTATTGTTGGCAAAATTTTTATAGATGTAAACATTATCAATTAAAAACCAAATTATCGAAGATCGCATGTAACATATTTTAAATTATATGTATCAATATGATTAACATATTCATTCTTATATTTAATTAAATAGTTGGATTGCAGTGTAAGGGACAAGAAAACGTAAGACAAGAAATGTATTGATTATTGCATGCAAGAGTGGAATGAAGTTTTCAGTTAGTAAGAATGCTATGTCAGAAAAAGGAAACGTACATGCAGAACAATGCCTCCGTGAAAAAACCTTCCGCAGCATTTAATAAGAAGTGGCCAAAATGAATTGAACATCATTTTGTATCATATCAGTAGTGTAAATTCTATGCTAGCTATGAGCAAGACTGAGAAATAATTGAAAGGAAGATTTCCAAAGAAAAACTCGCTGATCTAAATATGATATCATAAAAGCTTTAATTAATGAAAATAATATGAAAAGTAGTCTTACTAGATTATAATGCAAATGGTATGTTGGAAAATTATGTTCCTTAAAACATATCTCGATCAATGGAATATTTGTTTTGTGAAAAACTGTAGGGTATAATTTGTGTATCAAGTTTGACTTAGTCCTGTTCATGACCGTCAGTAATGAAGATCTAATAAGAAATAATTGATGCCTGATATTGCCCCTTTTATATGCTATGAAAAGTGTTAATTATAGGGTTATTGTTCTGCAATTACAATTACGTTTTACACTTAAGGCGTTTCTCTGTGATGAAAGTACCTCACTTCACTTGTTATCTAGTTAGCCTCAATCACCATCTAAATCTTTGGTAGCCAATGGTGACATTGATGATCATGCCAACCTTCGGACTTTACAGACAGACCTAAGTAATGAAAGAAAAACGTAATNTAATGAAGATCTAATAAGAAATAATTGATGCCTGATATTGCCCCTTTTATATGCTATGAAAAGTGTTAATTATAGGGTTATTGTTCTGCAATTACAATTACGTTTTACACTTAAGGCGTTTCTCTGTGATGAAAGTACCTCACTTCACTTGTTATCTAGTTAGCCTCAATCACCATCTAAATCTTTGGTAGCCAATGGTGACATTGATGATCATGCCAACCTTCGGACTTTACAGACAGACCTAAGTAATGAAAGAAAAACGTAATAAATAACGTATATTCAAGTAAGATGAAATGTAAGTGAGGATGTGGACTAGGAGAATTCTGAGATCAATATTCCTATTCCTCTACTGTTAAACACCGCTTGAAATACCCTAATCAAAATTTCAATGATTAATTTAGACTTGCAAAGAACTTCAATGCTTTGCCAGGGTATTAATTGCAGTCCACTGTAATTCTAAACATTAAAAATTCAGCTATTAGGACGTGTGAAGTGTAGTCTTTCAACTCAGTTTGAACTTAAGTGTAAATAAAATCACACTACGTGATTATTTGCCTTTTAATAGATCAAGTAAATTCAGGAATATATCGTTCAATTACAAGAATCCTACTTACCATCATATCACAATTGCGAAATCATTCTACCGTTTGGAGGAACCCAGGTAGCTTAGGAAATCTTGAATTTAGTATGTAAAATTTCGTAGACAGACAATAAGTATCTACTTAATGCCTTTATGGTACTCCAGGACTCAGAAAGATATTGAAATAAAAATCCGTGTCACTCACTGATGAAATTTTCACACTATTCGAAAGAGACAACTGGTAGTAAGAGTGTGGAGTTTTTCACGTGGATTTTCACTGAGAATCATACGTATCACACGCCAAACACAAACTATTCGATACTTATTTCAAAGAAAAACACTAACCAACTTTCTATGCTTCTGAAATAAGCACTTTACATTTAAAGTTCACACCTCAAGGCGTATGATACGATATTCACGAGACTAATTCTTCACTTTACCGCGAATTTCCAAAGCAAAGAATTCTGGTACAAATTTCTGAATAACGAAATCTGGTTTCCTTAACCCGTGACTTCCGTTGTTCTCAGTTTTCCGCCCGTAATGGTCGTTTTAATGGCATGTGGTTAACTCAAGGTCCCATTTTTGTTTCCTATGAATGTGAAAATCTACGACAAGTGGAACGGAATTTTTCAGCATTACATTTAGTGCTGTTTTTCGGTTTGTTCAGTGCTGTTTTACATTCAGTGATATCTTTAAAAAGTGCGTTTTTGAAGAAGAAAAAGGAAGTTACTCTCCCTCCGTCTTGTTCTACACCTACGAGAGTAGCAAAGGAGTCGGAGAAGTGCTTCAAGAGGTACATTTTGTGTTGGAGGCAATTAAAAAAGAAATACGCTTTTGTAACAATTTACGTATTTATTATAAAAATATAAGGCGAATTAGATAGAATAAGTGTATTTGTACGTGATATCTTGAGTCTAATCAACGAATAAACATGGAAAACCCACGTTGGCCTTAAGAGTGTTTCATTCCAATGGTACTTGAAAAATAAGTTGAAAAACTTGTGTTTCCTGTAATTAGCATTATGAGTAGCAATCGACATGATAGAAAGACATTTAATTCCAGGGCAAATGAGTTAACATATAAATGATTTGTGACTCTTCTTTATCCATCATTCCTGACCTCTTACGCTTTATCTCATTGCATTATTAGTGTTTCATTCACCTTCCGTAATTTAAGTTAAAAGGCAGAGAATGTTTTCTTCGAGTAGGGCATTTTNGCGAGTTTTTCTTTGGAAATCTTCCTTTCAATTATTTCTCAGTCTTGCTCATAGCTAGCATAGAATTTACACTACTGATATGATACAAAATGATGTTCAATTCATTTTGGCCACTTCTTATTAAATGCTGCGGGATGTTTTTTCACGGAGGCATTGTTCTGCCAGTACGTTTCCTTTTTCTGACATAGCATTCTTACTAAGTGAAAACTTCATTCCACTCTTGCATGTAATAATCAATACACTTCTTGTCTTACGTTCTCTTGTCCATTACACTGCAATCCAACTATTTAATTAAATATGAGATTAAATGTGTAAAACACATTGATATATATCATTTAAAATATCAGTTACATGCGATCTTCGATAATTTGGTTTTTAATTGATAATGTTTACATCTATAAAAATTTTGCCAACAATAAAACGTTACATTTGAATGCGCAAATTGAGAGTCTCCTTCTTATGTTTCAAGGTCACTAATATAAGAAATTTACTTCAATATGACACATGTAATAATGTTTTCTTGCGCCTTATATTGTATTCTAAATATATAATTATTACATTTTTATATTTCGCAAACTATTATTGAAATATGAGTCATAGCTAACGTCTACAATATCACGAATTATACACGGAGAGGAATCAATGCCATCTTAATCATTATTACTTTTAAATATGTCTCAAATTTAAATTTAAATATATTTCTGGTAAATTAAATGTAAANCTATTTAATTAAATATGTAAAACATATTGATATATAATTTAAAATATCAGTTACATGCGATCTTCGATAATTTCGTTTTTAATTGATAATGTTTACATCTATAAAAATGTTGCCAAGAATAAAAGGTTACACTTGGCACTAGGATTATAGGAACAAAATAACAAGTACTCTTTTTCCACAGATGTATTTACACAATTCACGACCGGTTTGGTTTTGTTAACAAACGGTGTGATTAAAAGTTAAAAGGTGCGGTTAAAAGATTCATCGGGAGTGGACGTGTTAGTAACTATTTCCTTCGAAAAACCGTTAACGTTTGAATTTTTAAATCGCTAAAGATTAGAAACCTGGTAAAGTCGGTTCGCGTAGAATTATTAATCTTGCATTACTCTTGCTTCTTTTTGTGTGTGCTGCGCTGGCGTATTATACGGTTCATTGTGGATTAGACTGTCTTTTCGTTCAGTTGACATTAAAATATTACCTCCATTCTATTTGATTTGTATGAAAATGCAACTCAGCATTCAGCACAATTTCTGCCTTATTCCGATTAAAAAATTATAAGTTTTAGCAATTGCGCTCCGAATCTTGAGCAACTACTTGATTGACGAATGATATGCTAAGAAGCGTAAAACTTTAGTGATTACATACTTTATTGGTAAATATGTTAACTTGAATTAATCCACAAGATATTTTAGACGATATTTTCGATGGCGGGTGAAGATACTGTCAGTAAGAGAGCGATATTCCAAATAAGTTTCCTGTCAGCTAACGTTGATGTCATATCGTTCTTTTTTCATTAAACATCTAAGTAGAGATGGATTTTTTAATGTGATTTAAGTTCGAAACCAAGGTATTAAAGGTAAACCGAAAAAACCGTTATTCTTGCCAGTGAAACGTTCGCAAACCGATATTTTGAAATTATCTAGTTTGAAACTATCTCGAAAACAGTTGTTTTTTACTCCGTTCTGTACTCGTTACCAACAAAGCACCTTTTACTTGAACGATGTAGGGTCTGGTTTCAGTAATAGTATGCAACTGCAACTCGTTACTAACTGATAGTATGTTTCATTTGAATGTTAGCCTAAATTAGAAAAGTTCTTTTATTTTGTACGAAATAAACATACTTTCATAAGGTTATCGTTCGAAATAGTCTACGCGAATAAAAAAAAGGATTCGAACGGTTTCGATGTCGCGGAAGGGGCGGAAACGATATTTGGTAAATTCTCTAAGTCGGAGTGAAAACAGTTTCGGAAAATATTGTGTGTTCAAGCCCAGATTGCAAATAGATTTAGATTTATAAGCCGCGAGTCGCCAGTGGCGTATAGCAGGGTGTGTGAATTTGAATTGATAGAATAGGTTGTAGAATCGTTCATGCATTGAATTCTATTTATTCCATTGTTGTTTTTCATACTGATTGAGAGTAGTTTAATTGATTTTTAAAAATCATGTCATATTTCTGGGATTTTTAATAGATATTGTAAACGGTACGGGTAACGGAAATTACTGTTCGCATTTCTCGCAACCGCTCGCTCTCATGCGTGACCGAACGTTTGTGTATATATCACTGATAAAATTATTAAATCTTGTTTTCCAGACTCTCCAGAGTTAATTCACTCCCGTTTCGGTTGTTTAGGAACCTGGGGGTTGCTCGCTTGTAATAGTGAAAGTGCTGGACATGACAGGAGGGACATTGCAGATGAGGACTTTGCGGAGACCCATCCTAGGTTAGTTGAGTGATTATTTGTACAATCCATTCTTTTCCTCCGAGACATTAAAATGATTGTTTTTTTTCCGGAATAATTTCTTAGATCTTGATTGAAATAAATGATGAATTATTACTCTAGAATGTTACAACCCGTGATCGCAAACCTAAATGTATTTTATCCACAATGGAAGTGTATGGACGCTGAATCGAAGTTTAACTAGGAAATATTCCCCCCAATTTCGTTTACATCCGTTGCCATATTGTTTAATATTTGGAATTCTATTAATTCCTCGGGAACCCATATATATTTTATGACATTGGGGCGTGAAACACAACACCCGGGTTCGGTTTAGCTGCTACATTTGCGCTCGTTACAACGTCTTAAAAAGAGACTAATAATATTTATCCGTTCTCACCATATTCTCGCGAAATCTCCTTTACCTCTTGGTTCGAAAATTGCGTTCGCTGAGACTGTGGCAACAACGTTCCGTATTTTATCATTTAAATCACTCCTTAAAAATATTCAAAAATCCATGCCAGATTTCGGATCTTCTGTCTTGAAGTGATTCCTAATCCCGGATTTTGATAATCATGAAGTCGATACATTATCGATACACTTTCACTGGTGTAACCGCTGGCATCTTTGGGTCGATGTGTTTTCCCTTTCGTTTCTTACGTAATTACTCTGGTACCTTCTTCAAAATACTCTCTTTATTTTTCGAAACTGAACCCTCTGTTTATTTTCAAGTAGATGTTTCCTTTAACAGATAAGGATAGTCTTCATGGGTAGTTAGGAAATTTCTCAAGGCCAATTGATATTCTATTTAGGTATTGGTCGATATATCCGTAAACATGGGGTTAAATTGGTAGGAGATACTGCAAAACCCTTTCATAGTAGTCACGTATTCAACGAAGTCTCGCAAAAGCGAGGTCATTTCCCTTGGCGTTTGTCATGGCCACAGATGTTAATTATCCATCATGTAACGACTACGAATGATTCGGGTTCCCCGCTGAATCTAACCAAGTATTCTTTGTTAGTACATTGAACAATTATTACCTCATTCATAGTTAATTACTCGCCAGTTCTGTCACTTAAACATGGCAAGTTGTTTTCGTACATGGTGCAGCACTTTGTCTACGTCTACTTTTTATTAACTGTCATAGATATTGTGTTTGGATAAAGAAATACTAATGTACCGGATCTTAATTATAATATTTTAAAAGATACTTTTATTACTTGTAGCCATGGAGAGAGCCCCCTTCCGCGACTTTATATTTCGCGACATAAAATAACCACTAATTCTTTCGGGATGTATCGGACACCAATTGCCCAACATACCGAGTTACGTAACCTTTTATCTCCTTCCTTTCCCTACCTGTGTAAAATACTCTTCTGGTGAAGGAAGACATAATCACTGCCGCAGATACCGTGATAGCGCCTCCAACTCTACATTTCGCATATTCTCGAATCAAAGACGCACCCAAGTTTTAGATATCATGTATGGGGAAAATCCGTATTTTGTTCGTACATTTTATACGGTGTATCTAAAAGTAAGATGAAAGTGAAATTATTAAATCTCGAAAATGACACAATAAGTGCGATTGAAGTGCAAAACATTTCATTAAAATTTAATATATCAATTTTGAAGTAATTTTGTTAAGCCTAAATTTGTCTCTCCATCCCCTCTCCTTTTGTAGAGACGTAAGACTAACTTTATTGTAATTCAAGGTTGAAAGCACCGCGAAAACTGTTGTCATCCCTGAGAAGGCTCGGGTTCGAGGTTAGGGTCCAATAATACTTTTTCCATATAAAATCATGTAAAGTTTGCTTTCGTGTTTTCCGAGTTTGTTTCTTCAGGAAGATAAAATTAGAAGTCATACCCTACGAAATTGAGACGAGGGTCATTAGAAAGGAAATTTATTATAGATTCTGATTTTAGTCGTGATAGATACTTACTAAAGATTCTAAAATGCAATCCTTCAAATATCGCTTTCTTAATCTCATTCGCCAGTGAACATAAGCTAAAAGTTAGAAGAATTCAATATTCACATTCATAAATCCTGGTTTGATTGAACATTATTTCAATTCATTTATGAAATGAGACATTATCACTTATCATTAATGATTGCTTACTAATTTGCATCTTTACAGAACGCCTAATGACAGGTTGCTAAGATTTTGAATATGTGAGGGATATATGTTCAATTGGTAGAAACACACTTTTGATTTTTAAGAGAGTTAATGTCCCATTACCATCCTATTTTTAGCACCTATTGCTTCTATGATTATTGGCAACCCATATTTTGTATGCACATTAATTTGATGGACCAGTCAGACTTAGATGACAAATAGCAGTCTAGAGAAGTGTTAAGTGTGATACATAAACTCATCCATTTGGCCCTAAAACAATGTACTGTTCTTGACTGTAACTTTAATTGATTATTAACTGTTGTACAGTTCTACATGTACAGTATATATAAGTACTGCTTATGGAACTAGAAATTGACTGATACCCTCCATAGAAATTTCAACCCTTCCCAAAGAAATAATTTAGCTCTCCCTCAATTGTTTGGGAGTTGTATGTAAATAAGTCCTAGAAACATTATCATCTGTATATCTTAGCTATAAAATATATTCTTGTCCCTCATCATAAAATTCCATTATTGTATCAATGTTTGCAAATGTGTTGAGAGACACCTATTTATTCATTACAGAATGTCAAAGTAG
>KZ308438.1:37540-68236 GCA_000376725.2 Ladona fulva
TGATTGATGGCTTTTTCAATATTCTATTCAGTTTGTATTTGATGTCTACTTTGCTGTTGCTTTTTTGTGATTGTAATTAATCTAAAAACTAATATTTAATACTTAATGAAAATATTGTTACAAGTAGGGCTCCTGGACTGCCAAGTGGGTAGCTCTTTCGCCTCAGTAAATTGGTCCAGTGTTCAATTCCTTGTGGGGGCCAATTCTCTTCGATATGAGCTTAGCTGTGGAGAGGAAACACTGTTTACAATAACACTACTACTACTTTCAGTAATCATATATCACGCCTTTAAGGAAATGCAAAGCGTACTTTCAAGTAGACAACATTTAATTTATATAGATACGAGATTCGTTGTATCTGCATATTGTTTTGACAATTTGCATATATAAGCGTTATAATGTAGCATAGTCAAATCGAGCTATTTTGGGATAAATCACCAGACCAAACCAAGTAAGCAAATTGCAAAAGAGGAAGCCTGCCTGCACATATAGTGGAAATGCTTGATGATTTGGAAGGAAGGCAAGCAGTAAGTTAGTAGTAATTATACAACATTTATGTCGTGTTCTTTATACCAAAAAGAAATCCTACCTCTTTAAGGTTGTAGTTACGAAACTTGCGATTTTTCACATATCCTCCTCTCGAACTGGCTGTGGCTTGTGAGTGGTGCTATTTTAACACACATTACTATCCTATTTAGAAAGTTGCAAAGTCAGCTTCTTTAATATTGCGCCGAGGAAAACGATCAAAGCAGTTTCTAATCGGACTAAACCGATTGAACTCCGCAGAGGCGAACCTACAAGTTTCATGCATATGCAACTTGTAGGTTCGCCTTGAAACATTATTTGATGTAATTATTTACACGATAAATAAATAGATGATGGAATATTGTAGTTGTTTTGACGGTAAATATTGCGAAGAAGTCCACCAGCCTTTATTTTTTTCACCCACTTAAAATGCTCCCGTTCCTAAAAATGCCGATTCTTCCCGGGAATCCTGTGTTTACCAACTCCGATGTGACCGAAAATCCGCCCCCGAAGGTACTTATAACGGCAATAAGCTGCCTTAGAACCTTCCTACCCTAGCACCCGTTTCACTCCGCGCGCCCGTAAGATTGTCAGAATATGGAAATATGGTATATTTTAGATGTGAAGTTAATTAGTATCGCCCTATCGGTTGTTCGGAGAAGCTCCAAAAAAGGCGGAAAAACGTCAGAAAACAGTCGTTTTCGTAAGCAGATATCTCAAAAAGTATTGCTTTCAGGGTTATGAAATTTCATTTCTTAAATGTGAATTCCTTGCTCTAAATAACGGTGTATGAATCAGAAACGTGCAATCATTGGTGTACGAGCTATGATTTTTTTTCACTGGTGGACCCCTTCGTAATATTTACCTATAGCTAGAAATTAGTCATGTATTCAGTGAAGTGCTCATTCCCATAGCAGAGCAAATGGTGTACAGATATGAGTGCTTTGAACACTTCACGCAATTACTGTTTTGTGACCTTTCTACCACCAAGTTAACAAGGTGAAGGATGGACACATTTGGATAATTTGTATAGCAAAGTAGGTAGTCAAGGTCTTCATTTTGGTCCAATTAATTCTTCTGTGGTCGCTTTGCATACCAATTTTGCCAACCCTTGGCCAGCTATGCTGTGTCTGGCAGCTATTAACCTGTCATTAATTGTTTTTCCAGCTATTTTAACACTAGTAATAAATAAATAGATTTATGTACAAATATGGGCTTAGAAAGCCCAAATCCCTCAACGACCACCAGCGAAATGACACTTTAGATTAAGCTAAAGAATTCTTTGGAGAATACTACACTGATGCCTATGCTAAGATTCTGTACTCAGGAATGGCAACTGCTGACCAGTTTATTGGTAGTATTGCTCTCTTTTGTAATCCTCCTTCTCTGCAGACTTAGGAGTTTATGCTATATTTCAGTACAATGACCAAACAAAATGTAAATTCTTGATTCAGATAATTGTGTAAGATTAGCATTAAATGTATTAATTGTGTGTCTCTACCACATGCTGAAAGGCAGCTTGTATGTTACAAATGTAGATAAAATGATTTGAATATCACCGATTTTGACAGTAATCACTTAGTTGTATCATATATCCATTTATTATTCAAATGCTATGGGGGCTGAGAGAGAAGCAATAAGATCATCTATCAAAATGACTGGAAATTTTCCATTATTGACATTTAGTTTGTGTTTAGAAACAATATTATTCTTCCTCTATACACCTGAATTATTTTATGAGTATTTTGTTTGATAACATTTTCCTTTATTCAAGAGCTGAGATTAATAATACTTTAGTATATTTTATCATCTTTGTGATTTAAGTATATTAAGATGTCCACCTGCAAAAAGATACTTGACCACTGAGAGTAAGATATAATGTGAATATATAATGTTTTTACTAGTTTCAATAGCATACACAAATTTGGTCATCTCCTCATATCTCACTCTTCAAGTCAAATTCTCATGTATTATTACATTGTTCAAAAGAAAATTAAGCAGGATAAAGATGATGAGGATCTAATACTGTGAAAATCATCAGTAAATCTTATTGACCATATTTCAACAGTAAATAGCAATTTTCTTTTTAATGGCTTCCCTTTCATGTTTCAATTACTTCTAATGTGTGTCCAAATTGCTCTTAAAACAAATCTGATAATTTGTTTCCTGTTTTTATTTTGGGAGTGAAATGGAAGGAAGAAATTAGGATATTAATTGTACAGTAGGTTTCCATAGACAGGTATATTGGCTTGCATATTATTTAACTGTAAACTATAGTCATCTTTGCCAAAGCTAAGGAATGAAAATGCTAATAGATTATTTTCATGTTAAAATTTCACTTTTATCTCGAACGAAAGATTTTAATATTGGTCTCTGGCTAAAAAAGCTGGTTACACCAAAAACATAGTTATCTAACTAATCTATGGAGGCCTACTAGCAGGAAAGGAAGGGATGCATTTATATTACAGAAGATGCTGGCCACTGATGAATTATATAAAATGAAATTCATATTCATCTCTTATACAAAATATTTTTTGAAAGATAAAACATGAATAAATAAATAACTTATGTGATACAATACATATATTCAGCTGCAAAGTTTTCATAATTTATATGAGCAATTTTCAGATGAAGTTCACTCAATATATATTTGTGGACATGGGAAGAAGTTTACATTATAAATTAAATGAGACCTTCGAATGCTGTATGATATGAACTTTACATTAATTTATTTATTTTCTATATCGTGAACAAGTAACTATGTAAAAAGTAATAGAAATGTGGCTTCAATTGTTTACTATGCTTCTGGCTTATTTTATCATTCTTGTTAAGTTATAAACTGTGATTCATTTTATGGTTTCACTACTTTCATAAGTGTCAGAATTTTGTTATCCTTTGTAAGTTTACTTTTACAGCAATAATGCATAAAAATTTCTAGTTGGTGCATTGTAATGTTAAATGTATCATGATTCATCGCTAAATTTAAAGAAACTGTGCAGAGGCAATTACGGTCAAATGTAAATTTTTGGTATCATATCTCTAACAGCTGTAGAAAGAGATTTAAGTTTTCTTTATAAGGAGTTTCCCTATCAGGTTAATGTAAATGTCATGCAGAATGTTAATTCCCTTCAAAGACACAGAAAATGTTAGAAGAAAGTTTACTGTTGTGAGCAAATGGTGAAACCTTGAAGTAATTGTTTGTTTTGATGACATTCCCATTATGTNTCCTTACAGATCTTTAGCTTTTCTTCTGATTTTTCTTCTTTTTAAACTAGAATGGTATTGTAAAAAATTTTCCTTATAATCCATTATCCAATATGCTTGCTTTCTACTGAATTATTTCAAAAAAGAAGACTTCTACTAATGCATGAATTCAAAGCATTCAATCATGAGAACTTTATCTACAAGGGCATCTTGCTTAATCTTAAATTACATCAAAATGCATCTAATGATTACATTTTAACTATCAAAAATTAATGACATGACTGATCATTACTCTTAAGGGAAAGGTTCCCGGATAGCCAAGTGGGTAATGTGTACGACTTCTGTGAAAGCAGTCCCGGATTCAATTCCCGGTGGGAGCCCAAGTGCAAAATCACCCAAGCTGTCGAAGCACTTTTAACAATACTACTACTATTAAGGGAATATCAGACTCTAGCTGCCAATAACTAAGCACTGATCTAATTATTTGAGTCTTGCATTTTAGCCAAGTTTAAAAAAATCTATCTAAACAGGTATTCAAGAATTCTTTACAAATTCTGAGAAACAAGTAATTTCCTAATGTAATTGTCACCATTTTTGTTTTATTGCGGATGAAAGATGAAGAGAAGCATTGTGAGCTAATAATAATGAAGGAGTAGTTTTGACTTCTTGAGATATTTTCCATAAAAAGATGAATGGTGAAATTTATCAATTCTCTCTTTTCAAATACTCAAATATCCTTTCTGTACAAGTTCTCTGAATACTTGAAACATGCGGTTGTAGTATTCTTTTGTATTCAATTGTTGCAGCATATCATAACCAATCATTTTGTCCTCCTCTTGTTCTTCAGTTCCATTTAATATTGTTGCTTCCATTGCATCTGCAGCTTTAGAAGAATCCACCATCACAATTCGGAGCATCATCTCAGCTATCATTAAGGCCCATGGTCCATGGCGTTTTAGCTCATCTTTCAGGGAATCATATGAGAAAGGATGTTTTTCTGGGAGCTCATATTTATCATCAGCAGGCACCTACAATAAATTATAAAAATGTTCAACAACCTATCTAGCATTGTCCAATCAATCCTTATATGTCTGTCTGTAAAGTATTCAGCCCAAAGGCTGGTTTGGACCTCATCCCCTCCACCATCAGCTACAAAGAGCTAGGAGAAGGAATTATGAGGCTTGCTAGCAAGATGAGGAATGAGGTAGTTTTCCCTTGCTTTCATCACTGAGCCAGAATGCTATTAGCAGAACAAGCCCAAATCAGTGAAGCACAAGGATTCTACGAGTAACACATTTCGTAACGTTGCATAAGGAGAAACCTTAATTAATGATATTAAAGGAGAATATATTAAATTAAATGATAAAATGCAGGTTACAAACTCTTCAGCTAACTTCAATTTTTTTCCTTTTACTATAAGCTAAATTCAAGTGGCCAATAGCAGAAAGTTAATTCAATATTCCTTTTCTTTTTGAATCAATTATGCTGAAACCTCATTTAATTCTGATAACAATTTTATGCCTAGATTTTTCGAACTATTCTGACGATTATATTGGTGGATGCTCGCACTTGTACGCGTTCGTGAAAATTTCACAAATGAAACAAAATAGAACTGTTAACACTTGCTTAAACACATGTGAGCGTGATATCTTTCTGGCAGCGCATATGATTAAAATTTTAGTAAGCATGGCAACTCAGCTAACAGAGATTTAGGCTTAAGAATATCATTCTGAAATGATAATTTTCGTTGCATGATACATACATGCGATATACGATACATGGAACTGAAACGATGAACATTATTAATGTTCAGTGAAACCTAACATTATTTGATCTCAAAACTTCGCGCCCCGGGCAACCTTCCTGCTAGTCCGTGTCTATGGCCGGATCTGATACCTAAACATTATCATAATGAACCTATAAACACTTCTTCGCCATTTTGGGTACCTTAATTTGCCATATAATCACCACATGTTTAATATTTGGACAAAATTATACTTATTTACGGATGTGGAAAACCCTGGAAAACTCGGGGAATGCCATAATGGAATGGATAATAGAGGCTGGATAGTGGATACTCTGGATTACGAAAAACTCTTCGTCGTGTCTGCAAGACATGACAAGATTAACAGTTTCCACGATGTAATTTGAGACTACTAGCTGACATCGTCTTCATCAGTACAGTTACGCCAAGGACGATATTTTTGTTCAAGAAGGAAGTCCTTCTCCAATAAGCTTTAATTTTTGGACTAAAAACAACTTAAGGAAATTTGATGAATACTCCTGATGGTATGATAATTCTTCTTTGGTGTGATAAGACTTAATAGTAGTAGAGAGTAGAGTCCGTAGCTGGAGCGTACTTGCTTTTCTTTCGCCCTTGACAAATCCTTGTCTCTACGCCCTTTCATCGAGACAATTTTCGTAATTGGTACGTAATAAGGCTATGTAACATCCGTAACTTCTCTGAGGAATGAACAAATTGCCCTTTACTATCCGCATTGCTAATCTTTCATATGAAAACTTTTCCTTCTAGATTTGCTCTCTTATCTCCCTGATTTCTTTCTATTACATCTCTTAGCATGAATATTTTTGTTTGGCCAACTCAGGTGGCTTTTCTTGGTCAAAATAATTTCCGTTCAACAGCGAGTTCGTAATCCAAAGCAGTAGTGTACTAGAGCGAATTTTTCTTTGCGAAGTACCGACAACCCAGATGATTCGTTCCGAAGACCCAATATACTAATGTAAAAATTATCATTATTTGATGTTTCATTATTCGCGACTGGGATGAGTGCGACTATAGAGAGGAGTTAAGTGTTTTAAAGGATCAATTTCACCATCACCAACCTTGAATACTATCCATTTGCTCAGTGGAAACTTCTTTTTATAAAACTTGTATAATCAACTTATTCAATTATACCTGCTTTTATTATCGCCTAAAGACTTCGCAGGAATATGGCTGTGCATTTTCGTGGAATAGGTACGTAGTACATCTGCAACTACCTTCTTCGGGTGTTACTCCTTTAAAAATTTGGCTTTTTTTCCTACATTTTACATATTGGTTACCTCGTACGAATTGATTGAATCCTCCGTCTTTTTTGCCTCCTCCTAGGACTCTTTCATTCTCGGCGGGCGAAGTATATGTTTCTCGCAAATATAAGATAACTAAAACACTCGTAACCCGAAGTTTTAGTTTAAATTTGCTCCATATGTATTTTTACCATCCGTTAAATAATTTTCAGTATCATCCAAATGTTCACCATTTTCGGATAGAATATTTGTTACGTAGCTGAACATTTGTGGGTCATCTCCCATATAAAAGAATAATAATTTGCTTTCCATATGGAACTTTATTCGGAAATTAGAAGTAGTGTATTTTAAGATTCCAGCCGAACTTACTAATAAGCCGCAATAATTCTAATTCAAATATAAAAATTGGATGAGTGCCGATTTTGAATTTCTTATGATTAACAATTCGTAGTAGAGTTCTAGATGAACGGTCGTTTAATTCTCTTTATTCTTTTTTCCTCGATTTCTCACTCGAATGAAAAATTAAATTTTTTGTGGGTGATATTACCTTCTCTACATTTTTCCTTGCTTTTCCGTCGTATTCCATATCCTTCAAGAGATCGATCCCAGCATCGTAAATAGAGTCGATTAGAGATCTGTGGTACATTTCATATAATATTATTTCCATGCTTTGCTACGAGACGTACATTTTCGAAACTAAAGTTTTTCCTTGAAAATATTGCATAGATGTAAATAGTTGCATATAAACTTTCATTATACTATTCCCCTTTGTTATGTCTATTTGACAAATTCTTCGTGTAATTGCAAGAGTGGGTTTAATTTGAGGGAATTTATAAATTTTAAGAACACCTTGGCTGTTAGCTCGAAAGCATTTACACAAACAGTCCCACTGTTCATAGTATAAATGTAAGCTCAGTCTTATTTTAATCAGGTAGGGTGCATAAAGTATCTAATTCAGATTTATTAAGACAAACATCACTAATATCTAGGACTCTTTTAAGTCTCTCTATAAAAGTCCTCGCGTCCCACTTAAGATTATATCTGATTGCGCTACCTTGTGGGATAAAAAGCAGCTGCATGTCACATATACGTACTACATTCTATTTATTAATCACTACTATAGAAAATACCGTCTTACGTACTGAATAATTTATTACAGCACTCCGATGTATACCTTAAGACCTATAGATCTAGAGAAAACCAGTTCTTTGATTTTATGAATAAATATTCATTTTATTAATTAGTACTTATGGAATTAAATAATAGTTGTGAAATCAAATTATAGGTATGTATAGAAGTTATTCTTCCTTTTTTGAACTCATTTATGAGATTAAATTATATCAGTGTAGTTAAAATAGTTCTTAATGCTAAATACCATGCTTTGCGATTATATATCGGGAAACGTTACCAACTATAGAACTGGTTTTGTTATTCGCATCGATTATACTTAAGAATTTATTGTATTTAATAGTTTCCATCAAACTAGCATTGCGCATTTGTAACCTTTTATTGATTATGATACTATTTTTGTCTTAAGTAAATACTCACCTGTACATAAAATTGTTCACCCAATAATCGCCATGATTGAGTACTGCCAGGGGCTCTCGATAGTTTTCTAACATATTTATAGCCAGAATACCTCTGTTTCGAAGGATTTCTTCTCCTACTTCAGCCATTTTCAATAACAATGAAGCATCTGATGAACCTTTTTCTGCCTCTGCTTGAGCCATGGGAATTAGTCTTCCTTTCGATATCTTCAGAGGAATAAATATGATAAAAAACAACGTAAGACAGTAGATTGAGTCGCTTTTCATTTAAATAAAGAAAACCCTTATAAGATATCAAACTTCTACCGGTAGATTAAAATTAGGCTAGAATACCAGCTGAACTAAAAAAAACTTTTTTTACAAATAGGAAGAGGAGGTTAAAAATGTATATTTTAGATTGTTATAAAATTTTTCGATCAATTGCTAATCTATAATTGATAATATCGAAATATGAACGGGAAGTTATTTTCCTCCACCTAATTATTTTGTTATCCTCTTAGACATGACTGCCCTCTACATTGGTAACCACGAATAGTATGTATGTACCATCCATCCTCCCTGTTAGCATTCAAAATATAACGTTTGAATAATTTTCTTACGCAATAAATTTTATCGCTGAAAAGCGTGCACTGGGAGTATCGAAAAAAAATGTTCAGAGTACTGTGCTGTTAAATTTTCTCACAGAAATTATATATTTCGTTTTTTGTCTAACAATAAGACGCGGATGGCTAACCTATGGCACGCGGAAGCATTTTTCGGCACACAGAATTCAGCCAACGCTACTCTTGTTACGTACTTATCTTTTAAATCTTCGAAACTTTGTAGTAAATTCCCATAATTCTCCGTCAATATCAGCATCTTAGGTCTTTGAGATTTTTTCTTTCTTACTGTCATTGACGTAGCTACAAAGATAGCGTCATCATCACTCATGTTTTGGAACGCATTTCTTTTATTTTTCAAATTGGGTAATTTTCCGAGAAAAGGTTCGCCGTCTCTAACCTAGGACGTGTACCTCACTGCAGGGCTGGCGAAGAGGGGGATATCTAGTATACGGTCCCCATACAAAATAGTAACTAATTTATACGTATTTTAAATACCAAAAAATACATATGCAAGAAATGTTGTTACGTTAAATATAATGCTTTATTTATGAACATTCAATTGTCATTTGAGCATCGGAAGCGGAGGAGGGGACCCCAGGGAGGGGAAAATTTGTACCCTGGCCCCCTCTGCTATGCCTGATTCGGGCCTCGCCTCACTGTATGATTGAAATTAGAGAGCTCTATGATATTATCAACCTGTTTGTACAGTTTATCGAACATTGCGGCCCTTTCTTCCGTGAAGTAAGCCTCTCGCTGTGTTGCTTGGAAGGCCTTCCGAAAAGTTTCCGGTTCCAGGATTTTCATCGTTAGAGAAGCGGCGTGGAACCGAGCCAGGGCTTTCATCGCAAGAGTGGCGTGCGTTAGACCCAATCCTCGTCGTCGATCAGCCATTTTGAAACCTGAAATTACAGAGTTCGCGATTCTTTAGAAGAAATAAACGTTTATACGATATTTCCAAAAAATGTATAGCCGTATTTCCAAGAAATGACCGGTGGATTAATAAAAGCCAATCTTATCGTGCAAATTATTTTCGTCCTGCTTTCCTGCTGGAGATTTTAACGCGACACTGTAACAGAGCTGTTAAAACTTTTTAAATAGCTCTATTATCCTACGTTTAAATATCTTTCAGGTAGAATCCGAAAGTGTCTGCCTTTGGTTGTGACATGTTCATTGCTACATACAACGACGCATTTACGTCCATTGTAGTCATTTCTAATTTCTTTGGCGGTTTGGGCAGCTTTATGTCACTCTTTCCAACCATTCACAAAATTTGGTTTCAGTCTCATTGTGTACGCATTGAAATATGAAAAAAATGCTAAAATAGAATTGATGAAGGGAATAAAAAAACTATGGAAACTTTCCAATGCTATGTTCGTTACCATATAAAGAGTTGATTGTACGAGTACGTATCTTAGAAAGCAGTTTCTGCGTGTATAAATGTAAATCTGAATTCTGTGTAACCTTATTGTATTAAAAACTGAAAAAGTATTTAAAATAACTAGAACAAGTTTTACCAACTAAAGAGAAATAATTTCAATCTTCTGAAATTCTATAGGTAAGATGTGAAGATATTCATCAATTTAGCATTACTTACAGTACATTACACAACGTACAGCACTACACACGTTTACAGTAGTTAAGTCCTTACCTAAGATGTTAAATTCGTTTATATTATTAAGAAAGTTTCATTTGTGATATCAAGTTATTTACATTTCATATAATATTATTTCCATGCTTTGCTACGAGACGTACATTTTCGAAACTAAAGTTTTTCCTTGAAAATATTGCATAGATGTAAATAGTTGCATATAAACTTTCATTATACTATTCCCCTTTGTTATGTCTATTTGACAAATTCTTCGTGTAATTGCAAGAGTGGGTTTAATTTGAGGGAATTTATAAATTTACTCAACTCGTTCTACTGATCTAATAAGAAACCACCTGAGTATATTTAATATTAAATTTGCATTGTCTTTGTTTGTGTTAAATGTTAAAAGTTTCTGAACGAAATTTACATAAACAAATGAATCCGAAGGATTACAATTTCGAAAGGGGAAGCCGATAAATCATGCGCGTTAAACATGGTAGAGTCAAGAGTGGTTATTTAAGAGACA
This sequence comes from Ladona fulva, assembly GCA_000376725.2. Lineage (NCBI taxonomy): Eukaryota > Metazoa > Arthropoda > Insecta > Odonata > Libellulidae > Ladona > Ladona fulva. The sequence continues at coordinate 48,560 of KZ308438.1, forward strand.
CCTGCACGGTTTTTCTATTAATTCTCATAATGCATCACTCACACACTTAGTGCACGCAATAGAGTATAAACCACAGCAGTTATAAAGAGTCACATTCCTTCTTTTCCGTAGATGAAATCTTCTTACGAAAACAAATGAAAAATATATAAAGAAATAAAGAATAAACTTTTCTCCTCACTATCGTTGCTCTTTCCGGTGAATTACAAGCCTATAAGAGGCTAAAATTCCCCAATTTTTTTCCGAATGTAAAAGTATTTTCAGATGATTTCGTTGAAAATGTTGGTGCTTTTTCACTTTGTTCATGCCCCATCTGGAATATGCCGCAAGGGTAGATAGACAGACCCTTTATTGGGGATCTGACGGATTAAACGCGTACCTCAAACTCGAAAAAGTCCGACACGAGGCGATACGTATTGTAACATGAAAGCAAGCGTTAAGAAAATGCTTTCAGACTCATGTTGGGAATCCTTGAAGGAAAGTAGATTAGAAGCTAGTTGCTTGATATATTCAGAGTAATTACGTTTGCGGAAGACATCATAGGTATTATGCAATCCCCCTGGCAATTCAGCAGAGCCTACAGTTAGAGAAAGTAGGAGAATAGATGCTAGGACAAATCGTTTTAAGGATTCATTCTCTCCCCGAACGATTCGCGAGAACAACAAGCTTAAGAAATAGCTAGAACGCACGGTGTTTACACCCTCTTCAACACGCCAGAAGGCAACTTGCAAGGTATTAATGAAGATGTAGATGTACTCCTTTCATACCAATACTGAGTAAGTTTTGTATAGAATCATCATCGAATTAATTATGTAAATACATCATTCCATTGAAGATGTTGATTCTCTTAAATCATCTGTTCGTGGAGTAGAAATTAAATGTCCAAACCTGAAGCGGTGAAAGGCATAAATAGTTGCAGCTCTATAGCAGGCTTCATAATGAGCCAGAGTTTCAAATAGTTTGCTTAACTGAGAAGAAAATAACCGGTGGTGACTGTCAATCTCAGCAATTATTAATACCTTCTGGTGATATACTCACCTTGTTGACATATGTTTTCAGTTATAACTATCCCTCTTCCTTTTTCCGTGTGAGCATAAAGGCACCTCGGCAAGAGCTCTTTGATCTGTCTCGATACTCCTCTCTTGGCTTGGAACCGCTCAATGGCTGGGAGAGTTGTTCGGAAAAATTCCACTTCCTTCTCAAACAGTACGAAGATGTTCATTATTTCTACATGCCAAGGAGTTTCCTGAAATCAAATTCCCCAGCAATATTATTTATCCTATTAACCAGTGGAGGCTAAGGAAAGGATATAAAAAGTATTTTTGATTCCGAACCGACATTATCCCTGTCCGAATTGCGGGAAAAATTAGGCAGTATTTCCCTCGAAAAATACGTTTTTGAGGGTAGACAGAAAAGGTCACCTCCTCGTAATTTCTTTGAACGGACGCGATTTGTAAATGCAGCGCAGGAATTAAATTGTAAATTAAATTATAGTTTGAATAGCAAAAATTTATTTTAATCACAAAGGACATGCATAAGTCCATCCTTCAGTACTAGGCAAAAAGCAAAGTTTAACTCGGAAGATATCGCATTCATTTTCATTAGAAAAGGAATTTATTTTCAAATTTTGGTTTAACAGACGCCAGTCAACTAAAATGACAATTTAAATGAGGAGTGCGTGAGCCAATAAGAGATGATTGTTGAATGTTTTTGCGTAATGAGAAATTGCCCCCATCGAGAAAGACAAAACTTAATTTAAATTGAATTGTAAGCCTATAACTACTGAATACAATACTTATTCATACTACAATATGTAAAGTATAATTTGCGTGAACAAGATAATGAGGTACTATCCACAAGACTGTCTGAGTAATGACTTATGAACAGGTAATTAAATATAGTATTAAGGACTGCATTTTCAATGATAATCATGAAATCAACATAACACGTTCGTATTTTCCATTCTTAAGAAGTGCAGTTATTGTTCGTAAGAAAAACTATCATCTTCTTACCATTAATTTTGAATGGACCTATATTTCCCATGTATTCTTGTGGGAATATGCATGAAGTATCAATCACGTCCGTCTTCAAGGAGATAAAGTTGAAAACCGGAAATTTTTACTACTCTGTCCAAGTTTCTCAAATTTAAACCGAAGAAAATTATACACAAAAATAAGAACCTTCTATTGATGCTTGTCTCCATTTTATAGTAACATTAATTCTAATTTGATTTACGAAATAAATATAGCCGGCAAGAGACGAAAACCAAATCTCCATGCATTTCGTGTGGTCACCACTCCGAACGATTTTAAGTCGTGCCCGAAGTATTTGAAGAATGGAACCCACACAGCGACCTTTCCTGAAATTTGGCTAAAACGATTGAATGATCTATATATATAGATATATATAGATGTGTGAACTGATGGGCAGACAAAAAATTATGGAAATTATGTTGATTATCCTTCGTAAATATATTATTGCTATTGGTGTAGCAGAAGAAAATATATGTACTTGAAGATGGCCATTTTAAATCTGTATTAATAATGACATTTTTCGTTAGTCCAACTTTACAAGTCTCTCGTTAAAATTGTTCGCAAAACTATTTTCTAATTGGATTTTGCATTTCTCCTTATGTTCTTATCTCTCAAAGTCAGAAATCGTAGAAATGTTGAGCTTTTTGTTAAATTCAACACTAGTGACATTAAAAAATTAATCCTTCTCTTCAAAGATTTGGGGATCGAGTTTGCAATTTCTCAGGATCAGTGGTGCCTGAGGACTCAGCCGGTTCTAACCGATTCGCGCGACCTGGTTCTTAAAATTTCCCGAGTTCGCCGAACCAGATCCTACATCTGTCTGATACGACTGCATCAAAACAAAATGCGTAGAGGATTAAAGTTCGCTCTTACAACGTGAATACAATTTTAATGTTGAATTATGTATTACTACATTTTTATTACATCTGAAAGTTTCGTAAAAAACTATTAAATAGAATAATAAGGAAAAGTATATTATTGTATATACTTAAGGCTGCAATGTGTGATTGTGTTCTCTGCAGGATTAAGAATCTGTCCTTAGAATTTATGAATCTCACCACTCCTTGGACGGACTATCGCTAGATTTGCCTAGCTTGCATCTGTTTAGGTATCTTTTTCTGTCTTTAAATGCTTCAACGGAGTGATAACAATTCCTTTACATGGCCTTTTAAAGAAGGTTTATCATAGCTTTAAAGATAGTTGTAAAAAATATTTTCTACAGTGGCAGAGCTGGAGAAATTAACAAAACAATGTCAATATGGCGCATTATTATCTTTTCGCGAAAATTACATTCCCAAACGTAGTAAAGCTTAAGGATTCCTAAGGAAATTAAATTTATGTTTACTGAAATTACATCATGTACTGTTTATCTGGGTGATTCCATGGTTAAGGTAGAAAGAGATAGAACTTTCCAGCTATCGCTGAGGAAAAATTGCATCGTCTCACCTTGTTTATTTTTAAAGAAGGTATTCCTCGATTATGTGAAATTGAAGTTGAGCCAAGGTCTCCGTACGAAGAAATCCTCGTCGGTTTCAATACGCCGTTTCGCAATTTAAACAGACGCGTAATTAATGATAACCAGAACGTATTTTCCAGAGATTGCAGACCTCATTTTATCTCTCGAATCTCGGTCTCAAGTTGTGGACTACGCACGTTCTAGGGTCCACTGAATACGATCGATTTGGGTGCCGTAAAATTAAAACATTCAAATGTTTATACAAACGAAATGTATTATTAACAAGATCAATATTTAAATTAAATGCATGCTGTTACCGTGATTAAAATATCGTAGGAGACCTATTTAATTTTTTGGCAAGAGTTGACATTCATTTAAGTAAGACACTTTCCACATTCATTCACAGCCTTTGTTCTCGGAGGTAAACAGTGTTTAAGGTTGTGAAGACCATCATTACTTTCAAGTTACACTTATAACGAACTAAATTATGCCATCCCATAATCTTTTAGTGAAGTTTTATTTTGATATTTCACTTGAGATAGATAAAATGTTAAACTAATCAACTAGATAGATGAAAGATGTAAGAGTTCGACGGAAAAAAATGCAGATGAGCTGGAATTCAGACGATTTCCGTTTAGATATGAGGGAAAAAAGGGCATTGACGAAAGATCTTGACAGTTCTTCTTCTTCTTCTTCAGACTTCTACACTTAATACGACAAAAGCACGAATAAGTGGGTGGAACGGTGTGCTTCTAAAGTGAAGAACAGTCTTCGAAAACGTTCGAGTGTGTTGGGAGCGGAAGACTTTATAATGTGTCTATTACTTGAGCAAGCAAAACTGAATAAGTCTTTCGAATGAAATAGCAGTTCTCACTCGCAACTAAATTTCACTTCTGAAGAGGAAGAGTTTTACTTATTAAGCAATCATCTGAGATTATCTCATTCGACCTAATACCATGTAATGGAAACCATAACACCGTAGGATATGCATATAGTATCGACATCCAAAGGCGTAAGTTCTTGGAAAGCCATTAATAATGACTGTTTTGTTCTTTTGCAACCGGTTTCACCACCTTTGAATCCTTAGGAGTGAATTTCGAAGTCGACTTGTAAAGCAAATTTCGTAGAAGTCAAACTCAATATGTGGAGGCGTTACCTCGTGGAAGGCCTAAAATTGGAAATAAAACTTCTCGTACACTTCCACAGCAGATCTGCTGTGTTTTATTTCCATTTGTATAAATCTATGAAAATTAAACGGAATTCTTCGTTATTAAAAACTGATGGAACTAATGCCGAAAAGCTATCCTCTTTTATGTAATTATTAATCACTGAGTCTCTGAAGAACAAATAGTTCTTTCAAATCATATTCACCCTCTCAAATTCATAACGACGAGTTGGTCTTTTTTTTATAAAATATTTTTATATCTCTTTTGTTTCTAATTTTGCCGATGCGTTGGGTATATGATAATCGTCACTATATAACTTTTATATAATATTTGTAAGGGTGAGGATGACAATCATGGTTTACGGTGTCGCGAAGAGAAGGTAAGTTTTTCTAAATTTTTACAGTAAAGACGAATGGAAACAAAGTTGCCGACACTTTCATTGACACTTGAGCGCAGGAAATGTATGTTAACATCCAACATGTGTGTAACTCAGGCAATATCTGAAACTGAATCCTAAATGAAACTGATACCTGAATGCTAATTAATATAGACACAATAATTTCTTAAGATGCTATAAAATCCTAATGTTTTTAGATTTCTTACATTTTATTCTCTTAATAATGTAACTGCAACACTACGGTCTCTTAATAATGTACTAAAATAATACTATTTCTGACAAAGCAAAAGTAGTAATTTGAGAAAATAATTGTTCAGCCGTGACGCAATTACCATTTGTTAGTTGATTGAATTATTGAAACATTTTGAGAGCCATTTTACAATTTATTTGAATGTAATGCTTCGCATCATTTGACTGATAATCATTGAGACTGAAGGACATCCCCAGCCTAATGAAATAAAAATATGCAATTTGAAGAAGGTTGGAATAAAATGGAATTGTTCGAAATCGCATATTTTTTATATCTACGGATACAAATTTTCTTCCTCCTCTAACGAGTTCCATTTTTATAATTTTACCACATTTCCTCGAAAAAAGTATTTGTTTTTTGGCCCTCCTACAAAACTCCATCTGTTATTTTGATTCTTCAAATATCTGTAATCGTTAATGCTTGTTGTTTTTTGATTCAGCTAATTCTAAAAGCCTCCACAATTTCACAACCATTAATTATGAGTTAATTTATTTACGGATGCTTAAATGAGAGTGACAACTTGATGCAAAGGTTATCTTCCGCGGTGACGAAATATAGTAGTTACAAACGCCATGAATAGTAAAATCAATGTGGTAACTTCTTGCCATTCCAATAATGCGCATCAGCCTTGTATTCAATGAAAAGAGCAACCGCAAGTGATACGCTATTGCTAAATAAATTTCCAGCAACTTCGGCACGTCGTGGAATGATTTTGAGGCCCCGCAGAGGATGGAAATGATTTTTCGATTATCGATGATTTTTTCTTTTGTGTATGGTTTAGGATTTTTACTTGCAAAAGAACTTCACAAATTTTCAATTTGTTGATATTTTGAATCCAGTTTTCTAGCAAAGTCAGATAAAATACTAAAAAATAATTGATACTGACACATTTGAAAAACAATGTGAAAAGGGCTTGAAGATCTGTAATAAACCAATCCTTGAACTATCAACTCTTGATAATAACATGAGATAGAATCTAAGTGAATTTGCAGTTTTTCAATTAGCTGTCTGGTAACTTTCTTTCTACTAATACTTTCTAGCAAATAGCTATGTCTAAGGAATTTATATGAGTGTTCTACCTCACAATAGAACCTGTGCCTTGAATTATTTAACTGCCTTTCTAAAGCTTCATCATTACTTGTGCCACGGTTTTGATCATCCAACAAATTACGTCTTCATCTACCTCTCTGTCCATGATATTGAATCCTTCAGTGATTGTCTTTAACTGTCCTTCTCATCTCTACTTTTCACGCAGCTCTTTCATCAGCCATCGCTTAATTTCTGCAGTCGAAACACTTAACCTCTCGCCATTTCCAGCGTATATGTCTTCTTTATGAAGTAACTGCTCTAACCCGATGGAGAACTATGTGTGATACACAGTACTTTCTTTTGAACGACCGCTAAATCTTCGACATCGAAAAGATTATGAAGTTGTCTAGAATTGCTCGTAATACGGTAAACGAAAATAATTTTACCAATATGAAAATGGTACGCATCACCTCTCTTACGATTCTATAAGAAAATGACTATCATCTATACTGTGAAGATTGCCGAATATGTATTCCGTAAGCTTAATTTGTGTGGTTGGATGGCAGTGACGTCAAGAAGCAGAAACAAGGTAGAGGATGATATCTGTCCAGGGTTCTTGGGTATCTTGAGCATGATCAGATTTCTTTAAGGGTTTAAGGGGTTTTTGCAGTTTTCCTGAATGGTCTTTTTAATTTTACTATAATCAGTCTGTCATTTTATTCTTGATGTGTTGGAGGACCCTTGATTTGTTCATTTCGGTATGTTTATTGAAAGTTTAGTATTCTTTGACCCAAGTTCCTATTTCTCAAGTATGTGTCCCAAGGAAATATTTTCACTGTCTTAGCAAGATATTTTTTGCATACCGAAATGTGTGTGTGTGTGTGTGTGTATTGTGGAGGTATAGCCTGGTGGTAGAAAAGGAGATTTGATAATTTTATGTTGTTAAATTATTGACGTAAGGTTTAATTTGAAAAATATAAGCTTTAACGCGTTACTTTTTCATGGAGTGAAGAGTATTTTTACGAAACTTTGATCTATTTTCTTGAAGATTTACATATTCTTCAGTTTTTTTCTCTCAATGCCACGAAAAATTAATCGAAATCAATATCTTTTTCTGTGTTTAAGGTGCGTTTCATTTCTTTTGAAGTTTTTTTCTGATAATTGCATTCTCCACTAAGATCTTATTGTTCACAAGGATTATCTTCCCTAAGGATTGCTATGAACAGGTTAAAAACACATTTCTATGTGTGGAATGTTATATTTAAGCAGAACTATTTTAGAAGGTGAAAACAATTAAATCAAATAAAATATTTAAAAAACCTCTCATTTAAGTGACAAAAAGAAAATCGGCCGATGTTAAGAAATAAAATAAGTGTATGACTAGGTAGCATGAAAATGAATTATTCGGTGGGCCACATCGCCCTTCAAATTAAAGTATATTTCATCAGCTGTCATTGGGCAATTGAAACAAGTAAATGTACAAACAGAGTGAATGTTGAGGTCGTTGGGAGGAGAAAGACCCAGAAAAATATGGCTTTGTTAAATACAGAATAGTGACTATGTTTGCTACATTAGAAGCTCCTTCGAAAATGTTTTAAGATTTTCTTGAAAAGTAAGCCTATTCTCAACGAATCATAGAACTGCGATAGCTATAGCATCAAATACAGTTTACGTGATCAGCAATGTTGTGTTTTTAATGATATTATCTAATGTAAAATATATCATATAAATGTATAATATTCATATATACATATAAAATGTATAATATGAAATATAAGTTTATAATTTTAGAAAAAATTGGGAGACTTTACTGTTTACTGATATTTACTTGCTACTTTCCCCTCAGTATATTTTATTGAAAGTGACTTCTTAAGTGGCCCTGAATCCTTGTTATGCATTGACTTTTTCATGCATTACTATACGAAAATGGATTGTAGAATATTATCCTACTTTGTAGTTCGATTGGTACCTCGACGATATTTAACTTAAAAAAGAGAACAAAGAATAATTACCACGTAATCAGCAACCACGTGCTGAAATAATACTGTACTTGACATTGAATAGACGTCTTGCAATTTTCCGTTATCTTACTAGTTGATAATAGAGTTAATTCTTGTTATCTAATTTCTCAAGATATTCCCCAAGAAAAACATTTCCAAGTCGCCGAGAGTGAAAAATGTTTGAATTCTAATGAAACTTCACGTGTTTCCGCATATATTCCATTTCTTCGAGCGCGACTAAAATAGTAATATTAGGAAACTATTCGTAATTTTTACTTTCGGTAAACGAGAGCTTAGATTATCTAAGAAAGAAAATATTTATTTATAAATAAACAAACGTGGTGTAATAGAAGTTAAATAAAAATTCTTACACATGAACTACATAACTTATTATTCTTATACATACATAAATTATAATTCTTATACTGAACCACTTCGCTATTATTTCTTTTCTCAGGAACACAGGAAAAGACGAAACGCTAGAATCCGAGCTAATGTTATAAATTAGTCAGATTTTCTCCGAAATCGCTTAATATGTTGAAGCGATTGATCTTAGCAGAATGAAATACGAGAGGAAATTTTGATATTTCTCGCTTTATAGATTGGCGAATAAAAGTTAATCGAGACAGAATCCCTTTAATGTGTTTACTCTCTCTAACATTTAAAAGTATTATGTACAAAAATCTATTGCCATATTTGGGCCCGTTATTATAACATATTTAGTTAATCTTCTATAGGTATGATAGATTAACTTGGAGATTAACTGTATTATTCACTTTGACTGTAGCAAAATGCTGTGATTCCGGTCCCTAAAGTGAACGTTACTGAAAGTCCTCTTTAATTATGTATTATAATACTGGGCCTTTGTGTTTTTCTAATTTATACTATGGACAGAAAATAATATCGTGAACTGACCTTTAGATTTTTAATCACAATTCCCATCTCTTTCAAGTCCTCGCCATCCAGGTACTTGACTTTTGCGTAGACCATCGAGCTTCCATAATTTTCACCAATCATTACACCATTGCCTTCGATTTCCACACTTTCAATTGATACGTTCCGACGGGCTCCATCATCCGTTTCTTCACAGAAAATTGATGCGCTCTTCGACTCTTGGCTTAGGATCTTTTTCAGGTACTCCTCGCTAGCCGTGGGTTCTCTTTCTCTCCCATTTTTGAGGACCTCATCTGACGAACTAGAGGGCATTTTTCACCAATTTGCAAATACTTGCAATGAAATTTGTATCCGCGACGATATGATGACAATATTAAAAATTGTGACCGAAACTGTCAATTTTAGCCAAATGTTATCCTATACTTCAGGGATATTTAAATAAAAACAAACCCATGCAGTAGTTTGAAAGTTTGAACAAGAACTATCCAACCCACGTAAAAATTTTCTGGTACATATTACTAAATACACTGAAAGAGGAGATGGGTTGTAAGTTTTGGGTGCAATTCAATTGAAGAGCGTTGCTCACGATTTCACAATCTTCCCTCCTAATCCATCTTTTTCAACTAAGAAGTAGATTTAACTATTGAATCGCTACCCCGATCACCCGTGTAATGTCGGTTCCGCAAAATCACCGCACTGTCACTTATCCTTGCCAACCCCGTAGTAATAATGTGAGAACTATTGGTTTCCTCATCAGCCATCCTCACCCCACCTCGACTCCCTCCACTGCGCTTGATTCACCTCTCCTCTTACCACATATAACCACATATGTACTGCATTTCGCCAAATCGCTATTTCAGTTAACTTAGTGACATCTTTGCTTTTCATCCTCTCTCGGAAGGATCGTCCATTATATTATCGGATGAAAAGTATGCCAAAAGAAGAGCAATAAAATTGTACTTCTTAAAATTGCGCGTTATCAAGAGATATCTCGGGTTAGAAAGAAACGATCCTCAGATAACGCGAGGGATTGACAATGCGAAACAAGAAAGAGCGATTGGCTCGAGGGAGAATTACGAATTCATGGAAATTTTATCACTAAAAAGTCAATTTTCATATACGCCGAGCAACCTCTGGGGAATTCATATGTCGTAAATATCCTTATATGAAAATGGGCGCAAGATTATACAAATACACGCCCTCCATTTAACCATTTATAATGTTATAGAATATATTAAATTGATCGTATTAATTTTATTTCATCTCCACCGCTTAGCAAGAGTTACATTCATTGTCGGACTAACTATCCTTATTCGTTATCATCGTGTTTTCCTTATCGTCATCAATCTGTCATCTTTCCTGATCTATTATCTATCGAATGGAAAAAATCTTAATAGAATATACTTTATACGTCAGTGAACTTTGGAGACTGTAGAATCAAACCTCTCCCTCAATACATTTTAAATCTTATTTAAGAGCAGAAAATTTATTTCTACAAACAAGGAAATTTTAGGTATTATTAGAAAAAGAGTAACGGTGAGTTAATTTTCAAAATTTAAAATGGTTGCAATAATGTTAATTTTCTCAAATTTGTTTTGAACAGCGTCAAATTTGAGCTTACATCTCCCTATAATGTTTCTTAAATCATATTTGTAAGTAGTCTTCGAAGAATAGCATGACCTCTATGAGGCCAAATCATGTCCTAAGCTAAAAGATAGAAAGTTTAACTCGGGATCAACACTACATACAGCATATCGGGCTTCGTTGGAACTTAATGTTTCACAACCAAAATAATAACCATTTCCGTAGGCTCTTAGCGAATTAATTTTGGTTACCTTTCCAGCGTGTGAGATCTAGAATTTTTGTTCTCTCTGTTCCATGACTGAAGCGAATGAAACCACTGTTTTTCGTGAATAAGTAGTTTTTCTTAAGTATTAATATCGCTGAAACTTTGACGCACGGTTTTGTAAATAGTTTATGCAATTGGGTACTGCTTGTCTTTGTCCTATGTTTATCTTTTCTCTTCGTTTCTCATTATCATTTGAATTATACTTCCCAATTCGTACCACAATGCTTTCTTGAGATGCCATTGCTCATTCCTTTTCTCTCAGTCTCTTGTTCGAGTTCTTATTTTCTATTTTATAATTTTTGGATTTTTATTACAGGATTACGTTAACTTTAATAGTTTTGAATCGATTATCTTTTGTTTGTTTCTTGATGATTAATTTAATTAAGGGATAATAAAAGTTTTCGAGCGCATACAAATCAGTCGAGGAACAGTCTGGCCGAATATGAATGGATTTCAGAATATTTTGGTAAAGTGCTTCGGGTCACAAAATCAGTCAGTATCCATCCCTGAATAGACCCGAGCTCACTTATGAACAGGCTGGGATTGGACAAAAAATTGTCGAATTTAAAGTTCCCGTACATTTATCTGCATATCTAACTGCATATATCTTGCTCTTGTGACTCTTATCGTAACCACATATCTAATTAACTTCCAAATGTCTATAACTATAACTTATAAATGTCCATATCTTACAATTAGAACATCTAAAGGAAACGAAAATGTCTTAAAAGAAACAGTGTCAAAGTTGCCTAATAGTAGGGGGGAATAAAAATTTAAAATAAGTGTGCGACGTCCATCCTCTGATCATTATAAATGTGGTCTTTCTCTATTTATTCCCAAGTTTGACTAATCAATAAGGTAATATATCCAACCTTACAATGCATTTCTAGATATATCTTAAATAAAATATGCATATTTGCCATTAATTTCCAAATCTATGTTTATGGTGAATTGTGGGAGACCATACCGTATATTCTTATTTACTTTTTACATAAAGCTATAAATATAGCTATATAGATAAACTTGGCTAATTCGTTTTACTATAGAAATTAGTGAACAAGCTAGCCCATTCCCTCAAGATAACATCCTTTTGATTTACGATGATTCTTTTACTATCTTTGATTGAGATATGAAAAAGAATTACCTTTAAGTCTCGGTATAGTGCTATTCATATAAAGCAACTCAGTATTTCACCAGTGATTACTTCAATTCTTATTCAGGAATCTCTCCAAGGATGTAGTAAAATTTTTTCTCGCACGATTAACTTCTTCACATCTTCAAATACGTGTAAGTTCTTGCATTGTACATTGTTTTACGAGAGTATACTATTATATATGTATGTATGTATACCTTGAAGACACTCTGCAGGCTTATCAGCAAATGAATTGGAAATGGAAGCTATTTTTAGCTCAATCCACTGGTCTATGATGCGTCAAAACATTACAATAATTGGAAAATAGCCACTATCGAGGATTAATTTGGAAGATTTCCAGCTAGTATAAATTGAGCGCTCGGCTTCGGGAGATTTACATTATAATTAAAACTCTACTTTGGAATCTGATACTCTTCTGTCGCAAAACATCGCTTCGATCGAAGTATGCCATTATTCAATCAGAATAAGAATTCATAATTCAATAGAAGAGGGGTCAACCAGTTTTACTTCCCTTAAGCGAGACTAAAATTAAGTTTAAATTGAGCAATTCGATTTTGAAATTCCATGGAATGTAAGCAGAATCAAAATAATTGAATGAAACTCACCTTCTGAGATTTATATAAGAGAGTTGAGATGTAGTAAATCTTAGGCACAAGAAGAAGCATTTTGGCGAAAGATGTGGTAATTAAAGTAGTAATTCTCTCAGACATGTGAAATTATACGGAAACCAGACCTCCGATCATTCATCATACTTTATCTAACAGAACTGATAGAAAGATTGTTATAATCATCCTTTCCCCAGCTTATTGCCTACTATTTATAGAAATCATACGGAAATTGGAGTTAATGAGAGAGTTGAAGTATTTAAGTATGTTATAACTAAGGCCCGGAGCTTGTCCAGTTTGTGAACTGGATACACCCCAATATGTGTAAGATGTTTTCATGATTTCGAGATCTGGCCGGCCAGTTTGAGAAATCGCATAAACATTTTCCATGGGGCATGTTATAAAGACATCAAATGAATTGATACATTAGTTTCATCCCGCATGCCAACGAACTGTACAGGAAATAGTTTAAGTGTTAAATACGTTAAGTTATATGAAACGTATTGAAGTCGGTGCAAAGGAAAACGATAAAGAAATGGAAACCAAACTACCTCATCATCCAACCTAACCCCCCTCCCAAAGACCCTCTTTTAAGTCCGGACAGTCTTGCATTATCACATTGGATTTTGTACCCAGTTTTTCCGCCCTCTTGCGAAATTTTCGGCCTAAATTTACACGGGTCATTTCGAACAGGGGAGCGATTCTTACCCGGCATGATAAGGTGTGAGGTAGTTTGCCCTTGCTTTTTTCACAGAGCCAGGGTGGAACATGTAAACCTAATTGAATTACAATGACTCTACGAGTAACACTTTTTGTAGCATTCCGTAAGGAGAGGTCTGAACTAATACCATTATTCATCGTCACTAATACCTCTCGGTAGCTTTCATATCGTAGTAAACCTTAAAAGTGCTAAAAAGCAAAGATCATTTCGCATGTGAGCCCACCCCCCGCACTATCCTGTAGTAAAAGACGAATGAAAAATATTGCTTATCAGGAGATCAAAAGACTTCCATTAAAGTACGTGCATCATACTCATCTTTTGAGTACAGAACAAATGTATTTAACAACTCTGAATCGAATAATGTAGAAAATTCCTTCACGCACATCTATAATGCCCTTGCGTGCATTGCTGGCCTTGAATTTAAGTATTTTTTTAATGATTCTTGAAAGTTACCATTAACCAATTATTCACGTATTTCTTTCTCGTTAATTCTTCTAAATGCATATGGTTTTCCGCTGAGATCACGGAGTCATCGAATTCAAAGCAAGACTGTATGTGTGGATGATTGCCAAATAATGTAGCAATAAGAGCAAGGATACAGTGAATAGTGTGTGTCATACCACAATTAAATTCAGCAAATGGTATCCTATAAAACCTTCGAGCGTACTTCAATATCCTCCAATTTATGGAGGAAGAGTTATCAAGGTACTAAAAGGTTAGCTTGAAATCGTATGCAAAATTGAATAAAACCGTTCGAGTGTAGGCAGATAATCAAATATGGTATGGCAATGATGTTAAGGTACTGTGTCGGAAAGTATCTAATGTTAAATTATGAGAGCTACAGTTATGTACGTAAGGTAATTAATACTGAAATTTCGTAAAAGTCGACAACTATGCATAAAATGTCTTTCATAATGTCGGAAATATATGGAAGAATTGCATGATATTAAGTAACACAAATGCTGTCGAATTTAAGTTACATAATACTCTTCAATCCGCGCGATTAATATCATATCAACCGAAATATCAAATTTTCCTAAAATGCACGTCGTCATGATTAGGGTTTCCGGCCGGGAATTCCTTCCAACCCTTTCTCAGGAATTTTTTCGTCTTTCCGTTCCCGAATCCTGAGAAAACATTGTCGAGAAATCGGTAAAAACCGGCTCAGAAACCCAATATCTATAACGGGAAATAAACGAACTACTCACAATGTATCTTTTTAGACACTTTTTCTATTTAGCTTGACCTACAATACTACTGGCAACTACATGCACGCACGACACTGGCATCAGATCTCCCTTTAGTTTTTGCTCTTGTAAATAGAGCTAATTTGATCAGAGAGAGAAAATAGACATACAGAAGAAGTGTTATCTTCCTTCAGGGAGGGCTAGAAACTTTTACTTAAACACGGAAGAGATATGGTTGCAATTACAAAAGATACTGCATCTGTTACGGAAAAATTCTGAAAATTATCACCACAACAACCACTTTATTTCTAAGTGTAACGAAAGTATTTAATGTTAAAAAGTTGAAAAAAGAAGCATCAATGGCTTATAGCATCGTCAGTGAATTCAATACCAACTCTTGATACGATAATGATGAATACATTAATTCTTATTAAGATGATTTAGATCACGGATTCCGGTAGCCCGATCTCTATGTATTTATCTTATAAAGCATTACTGTTGTAGCCATAATAATAGATTATAAATGTACACAAAACGATAAAAATTAAATACAGAGAATAAAAATTATTTCAGGTTAACTCGAGAAATCTCGGGAAATACGATTTCCCGTTTCCGATTCCCCGAAGCTTCCAAAATGTCAAATGAATTTGAAAACCTTATCCGTGATGTTTCTCGATGGTTAGCTCAATGGTTGTATTTTCCATGAAGCACCATGAAGAACTTATACTGAACTTAAGCCTACATGTGTATGCTTTACACTGATTTTCAATTATTTTAATTACATTACAAAATTCCGATAAATCTTGCTTAATATACGCTTTTTAACACATTTAGAACGAATAATTCAAGAAGCCAGAATTGAAACTGCTTCACATCTCGAATTCTTTTTTTTAGTTTGTAGAAATAACATAATAATACCTAATATTAATCGTCGGTGACATTCATTAATTGTATTTATGATTACACGGTTGCCAAATTACTTAAGACATGCTGCAAATATTTCCGTGAAAATTAACCAATTAGTTGCTGAAGTAAAAAATTTTTATCACTGAAGAGGTTGAAATTATTTCTTACCTTTTCTAAGCAATATCTTATTTTTCAAGTCATTGATACCACAATTTCTCTGAATGATTTTGCATAAAGCGGTAAATGGAATGTAGAAATCAGGCTTTTGTACTTTTGATAGAAAGAGGGAATCAATTCTATACTGTAAGAAAAATGCGGGAAAAAGGAATGTTTACCTCTGTTATTACTAAAAAAGATTTTCATCATCTTATTGGTAAGCCTTTTTTTCACCTTTGGCTTTATAGATACTGGTTATGCAGCATACTAGGCATTCTATATTTTAATAAAATACTGTACTTCGAAATTAATAAATTGGCATGCGAGTTTAAAATAGTTAAATGCGAGATATTTACTGTTTGTCTAATGGTATGCTAAACTATTGTTGCTACACTTATAACTATTAAGAGGGCATAGAGTCACTACCAACCTTAGAGTTAGCTGCGACCCTATTAGGTCATTTTTCCCTCTTTAAACCCTTATTGAAACATATATTTTTACGTATCACCAATTTTAAGCATTCACTACGAGCAGCTGAATTAAAAATGTGGCGTAAGGATCGAAGCAGTGAGACGAAAAGGCAAAGAGTGATAGAAAAGATTTCATGAAAATTATTAAAGAAAACGAAGTAGACTTAGTAAAATCGTTATCTCTAGTATTCAGTCTCCGAAATCGTTGAATTTTCACTGACATTTTTATTTCAGCGCTCTGATACTTATCATTAAATTATACGTGGAATTCATGAAGTTTCCCTCATATACTTAGATTTTGCAAAGGGAGGCCCCATAAACTCCTACGCCCCTAAATCAGTGCTACTCAGCCAAATGATAAAGCCGGGTTTTGATCAAATCTTCAATCTGCGTTTGGTGAAAAATCGATCTGTCGCAAGTCGTTTAGGAAGTCTTCAAAAGAAATCGAATGTGGCCATATCTAGCGTCATGAGAGCTAAAGTTTTAGAAACTTTGAGCATTGTTTAGGGCAAGCTACCCCACTCCTCATCTTATCTAGTAAGCCTTATTCCCCTCTCTCAGCTCTTGGTAGCTAATTATAATAATAATACGACATTATTCGGGCGAGTTTGAGACTACCAATTCTCTTCTTACATTTAATTCTTCGTTTAATGAAATTTAAAAGAGATAGCTTGGAAAAGTGCAAAGAAGAAAACTACTTTGTGGGTTTAAAAAATAAAGTTTGCATTAAAGAAGAAATACTCCACAACAAGAAAATACCCGTAAGGAGAGGATATGAAGAACCTACGAAACCTACTGTTAAGTAACTAAGCTTTATATGATATCTATACCATTATGTTTACTTTTCAGGTATGATTTAACATGCCTTTTTTATAAGAAAAGGCAGGTTAAAGCATATCACAGTAAACAAAATGGTACAGACTCATTATTTCATAGACATAACAACTAGAAATAAATTTTCATCGAAAATAAACAGAAAAAGAACATCATGAAATACAAATAATACAGCTCCGAAATATAATGGTAAAGGGGGACGAGGTTCTAATTTTGGCTTTTGGGCTGAATACTTAAGCATAGCGATCGTTAGTAGCCAACTAATTCAGGTAGTTCCGTTAGCAAAGAAAGGGAAAGTGTAATTCGGGCTCTAAGGATTTCCAAACTCCAGTTTTGCAACGAGCATCCATTGAAGGGTATCCTGTCATGAACCGTGACATCGCGCCTTTTTTTCTCCTCTTTCGATCCTGAGATCTGTCACGAGGCCGTGCCAGTGCCAGAGCGCTGCTGCAAATGTCGCGTTGCAGAGCTTATCTCGCCTTAATTGCAGTTAAGCAATACATTTTAAGAGCTGCTTGTCATTTGTGAGACAATTACGATCGGTGTCATTTTACTCGCTATTGCCTTATCTTTGCTATGGGGCTCTTTTCAATCTACAACTAACCTAAACAAGTTGGGTGGTACGTGATATGTATATGCCGTTTCGTATTGCCTCCCTTGAAGAGCCAAAAATTACTGAATATTTCATGAATGACTCATTATGACATAATACGAGCATCAAAGTACTCCTTCTGCCCTACGCATTACTGATGACAATATCTCTTAGCTAACCTCGGCAATTCAGAATAAATAATAGTTTTCTTTAGGTTATTTATTACTGTTTAGCCCAAGGAAAATGCCATTTGTAAGGTCGATCAGATCAGTTGAATTTCTTCCAGGAGAGTCTTTTCAGATAGAGAAAACAAATGATAACATATGCGTTCGCGTGAATGACATCCCAAATAAATTTATTATAAGGCTCATTATCTTGGATAGTTGTGAATATCTTAGGAAAGCTCATGAGGTAGCTCGACATTAATTGCTCTACTGGGGATAACACAGAACTTATAATTTGTACTGTTTTTAAAAACTAATTCTAATAAACGTAGAAATAAATAAAATTGACGTGTTTAGGCGTTACTTCGTGGAAGGCCATCACAGAATAGAATAAGAAAACTAATTTTTCCACAAGTTATTTAATGCGTCCGGTTTCGCTAGTGGTCTAGCATCATCAGGTTGAAATTCAGGCCTGAAGATGCTAAACCACTAGCGAAACCGGTCGCATTAAATAACTTGTGGAAAAATTACGAAGTTTGCTTATTCTATTCTGTAGAAATAAATCAACGAAGATTAAAATAATAACAGATATTGATGATAAAACGCTATACTACTGTTTATGAGTTACTAAATATTAAGTTATAAAGAGATTAAATTGTTTAATAACAGCAGAAATTGTAGCTGAATTCAATGAATATAAGTATTAAAATTTAAGTTTTACAAAAACATTTATATAATATCTTCAGGGATTATCACATCCTTTAGGAAATTGGTTTTTCAGTTCATGTCATACTAAGAAAAAAAAATATCATATACAGTGCGATCTCGGTAATCCGACATATATGCAACCGTGACATTGCCGGATTATCGAAAACGACGGATTATTGGAAATGCAGAAATACAATGCACCAAAAAACCTTTTAAAATATTAATTTAGCAATTAAATGCAAAATTACGTTCGCCGCGGGGCCGCCCGATCTTATTTTCTTAGATAACTTGTTTTCTTTTTCCGATACAGTGGGTCACGTAACCAAAAATTGATACAATTTATNAAATACAATGCACCAAAAAACCTTTTAAAATATTAATTTAGCAATTAAATGCAAAATTACGTTCGCCGCGGGGCCGCCCGATCTTATTTTCTTAGATAACATGTTTTCTTTTTCCGATACAGTGGGTCACGTAACCAAAAATTGATACAATTTATGTACGAATGGAACAGACGCACACCTAGATACATAATAATGAAACAAATACTTACTATGTATTGAAAAATCTTTTATTTAAAACTGACGAAATTATTATAATCGAAGGGAGGTCGCTAGCCCTGCACGCCGGATTACCGCAAGGCCGGATTACAGAGATTGTACTGTATTTACAAAGTTCTTGTACGAGTTTGCTCCTTTTCCTGTACAATAATATCAATCCCTCATTAAAATAATTTTAAACGGCAAAAGGAATTCAGATTACATAATTACATAAAGAAATCCATAAAGACTGCACTAAGCTTTGTAGTAATTATTTGTTATATTTTCAGAACTCAGCTAGACTTCAAGGAATTGATAAATTACACACAAAAAAATAAAATAAATCTATTTTTATTTATTTCATGGCATCATTTTTTATATCAGAGCATGTAGGATAAAGGAGCTCTCTATGAATCCTAATTGTTTATAGGGAAATAGAGAGTAAAGAGGATAGACTAACCCTGTCGAATGATTTAGATAACATTATGAAATGGTGTAATGATTGGCAATTAGAGCTAAATGTAGACAAATGCTCAGTAGTTAACTTCTTCGAAATAAAATCTATTATTAA
>KZ308438.1:79202-124007 GCA_000376725.2 Ladona fulva
GAATTCCGACTGAGGTCCTTCGTAGACTGTGGTCGTTTCCCGACTGCCGATGGAATTCCGACTGAGGTCCTTCGTAGACTGTGGTCTGCTCCAACTGTTGTTCGTTCTGCCACCCTTCTGACTCTCTCTTGACTGTCTCTGCCTTCCTCCTCGCGCCTTCGGTCGCAAGGAAAGGTTTCCTTGCTCCTCTAGCGACGTCTTTCCGGAACCACAATTAGTAAAAGTCCACTCTCGCTGCGCGTATTTCGGCGCGCACATGATGCGTTTCACACAAATTCACTGCGTAACTTAGCAATAAAACAAATACAATTTTTTTTTATAGGCAAAAACAAATAGAAATAATAACATTTGTGACATGTGCATTTTGTCAAAGAAAAACACGAAAATACAGCTGCAACATCATTCCATTCAAATACAATGAAATTAAAAAACACTTTCGAAAATAAAATAAACACAAACATGTAGCGTCATAACAAAGTACCGCTACAATACGTAGCACCATAATGAACTAATGGAGATAAATGAGTAACTTTTTGTATATCAATTCGGACTCTTGACATATTTTACAATTAATTTTATGATTAGAACCAGAAGTTGGAAATTTTTGCAAACTTGCACATTAACTTGAGACAAGTTTAATAAGAAGGAAATTCCAAAAAGATCACATTCTTGCTTTCGATAACCTATCCCATTGGACTAAACTCTGATGCGAATGTTATTTTCTCTTATGTACAAATAGGTATACTATATTTAATCCGACATCTATTTTCCCCATTGAGAATCAACAGGCATTTCAGCTTGTTTACTATGAAGTGCAGCACTGGTGGATCACCAACACATTTTATCATTGTGGTACTCAGTGCTGTTTATGTGTTAAAAGAATAATGAAACAGTAATTATAAAATGAATATCATCTCCTGAGCTTTAAACTCTCCATTCTGGAATTTTTTATTGCTTTTTCATAGTAATTCAGTCTAGTTTTGCAGTCAAACGAAGTGATTTTTTTCTTATCTATTCATAGCATATACCAATAATTTTGAAATGTATTCATGATAGAATGTTTTGGATCAAATTTTTATTTAAAATGGATGTTAAACTTTTCATGAATATTACTGGACAAAATACGTTAGCAAAAATATTTTCTTTGGTAATTTTTTCATGAGTTCCCTCTTTAAGTGAACCGCTATACATTTTAATTCTTGAGAAGTTTGTATTTTTCTCTTAATTCTGCATTTGACTTTATTTCATGTTCTAGAATAACATAGCATTATTTGAAACATAAATCTCTTCCATGTATTATTTCTGGTTTAAAAATCTACGTCTCTGAATGCTATTTAAATTTATTCATTTTTTTATCATGTATTTTTAGATGGAGTATTATTTGAAACATATGGAGATCTGGATGCACATTGTCTTGAGCAACATGGTCGAAGAGCAATGATCGAGTGTCGACTGTGTGGTAAAATTCTTAGTAGTCGTTCAAAACTGATAGCTCATCGCATACATCACATGGGTGGTTTTGCATTCAGGTACAGTCTTATGGTTGGCTTTTCTCTGTATAATTGAGAGAATCGAAGTATAAATTGTAGGAAAATTACTGTGCTGGGTCTTCATAATTCATTGAATAAGAATTTGTTGGATTCCAGATAGAAATAAGAAATCGTTATTCTTTTCAGGTGTGAAATATGCAACAAAGGCTTTCCTTTAAGGTTTCTTCTCAAGAAGCATAAGGCTCTTGATCACGAACTTGGAGAGCAGGTTCCTTCAAATTCAGTCATAGCCATACACCCTGTTCAAGCCCATCAGACTCAGATGACTAATTCTTCTGATGAGCACAAACCACATCGGTGCACTGTTTGCCCTCGTGCATATGTATCAGAAATTGGTCTTCAGAACCATCTTTGGACTCACTTTCCTCGGGGGCCTCATCGTGTCATATCAAGTGGGAATCCTGCTTTAAGGTATTACATAATTTTCTTTGAAACGTCTTCATTATCCGTGGAATTTGGTGCATTATACTTTTAAAATGCTGCTAGTACTTCATAAATAGATTCCATAGAATTCTTTCAAAATAAATATAACATATAATATTAAGCTCATAAAAAAATGGGACACCCTTTAAAGTTCTTGGAAAACTATCTTTATATAGAAAAAGTATCAAGCTATTTATTGACAGTTGTCATTAGATGCAGAAATGAAAGAGAAAAAGTGCCATAGCCGGGAATCAAACCTGGGTCTTCCACTTTCTGGGCGAATGCTCTGTCTTCTAAACTACCACAACAGAACAATCTCTCCTTCGATTTCTTGGGTTATGATGGGACAAGGTGTGCTATGGAGGATCCATCTAAGATGGCACCACCCCTTCACACTCGGGGGACATCGAAGATGTCTCCTCACCATCATAGCAGACTTCCTGTAAGCTGGAATGGCGAAGTAGATAAGCAACGAAAAACGCATGGTTCACATGCTTGAAATTAGATACAGGAATGAAAAAGAAAAAGTCTGCCATAGCTGGGAATCGAACCCGGGTTGTCATTACTTGAGCAAAATTTATTTTAATGCTTCAATACATAGAAGGCCTTGACTGAGGAAATTATAACATGACCAATGTTTGAATTGAGTCAAACTGTGTGGCAAGAATAACAACTGTACATTAAAAGAGGGCCAAATATAGATGGTTGGGTACATTTTCAACTTTAAAAAGTTGAACTTCAACTTAAAAAACTTTTGAACTCAATAACCTTTTTTTCCCTCAAAAATTAATTGCTGGAATAAATTTCAACTCTACCATAAAAATTAATGTTAGTTTTTATTCTTGTTTTTCTATGACCTCAGCTTAGGAGTGCATCAATTAGAGGTGAAATTTGTAGCCATTTTGCTTCTGTAACAAATTTATAAATCTTGCTGAAGTGAACTGATGTTAGAAAAAATGTGGGTGAAAAGAGAATTATATATTTTCAAAAGCTGATTCATTGAATTCGATCAAATTTTGAATGGGACTGCTTGAATGAGAACAACATTTTTTTCCAGGCAAAATGGGCCCTTATCTACAGTACACTCTGCAGAAATATCTGGGCTTGACAAAAGTAAGAATGGCCACGCTGTTGCTTTAGTAGCTGGTATGTCTCCTGACTCAGCATCTCGTGGTTGCACTTGCCATGTTTGTGGAAAGCGTCTTTCTACAAAAGGAAATTTAAAAGTTCATCTTGAGAGTCATAGGCCGAAAGGAAGACATGATTGTGACATCTGTGGGAGATTGTAAGTACATCAAGGGTTGAAAGGCTCACATTTTTAATGTCTTATGCTTAACAAACTGTTCTTATTTGTTCTCCAGAGCTTCACATGTATCAAAATTCCTACTGCCAGTTTCCCCTAGACATGCTTTTAATATTTCAAAACATAATTGTGAGCCAAGGACCAGAGATCTGAAATAGTGCCAAATTCATTAATTTTTTCTACCATATGGATAAAGTGAAACCTCTGGATTAGGGATTGATGAAAAGTATTATTTTGCTCAATTTGTAAATTTCTTTATCACTTATGATTGATTTGTAAGAAATTAAAAGTGGGTTTCCTTGAGAAATTCTACGTAAATCTTTTCTTTGTTCATCTTGATTTCATTAATCAAATTATTGTCTCTTAAAGAGCTTTGCTTATTTCTCTAAACAGCAGTACACCTTGATTCTAAATTCTTCTTATGATAATTTGCTGCTTTATGTGTAATTCAGTTGGAATTATTCATGCCCCTTTACTTGTAATTCTTTATTGAATCAGTGCACTAAATTTCAATAATTTCATCTTTTTTGTTTATAATTACTGCCATGTGTTATTAAATTGATGTAATTGATCAAAACTATGATTTTAAAAATCTAATACCATGAAACTTCCCCACAATTTGCTGTCACTAGACTTGTATTTGTGCATTGCTATTGTTCAAAGCCTACTGATGTCCATATAGGAGGTGTTTTAATCAATACTATCAAGCAAAGGAAATAAATCATCCACTGGGTTTTTTGTTTCATCAAGATTTGGCATTTTTGTGCAGGTTCAAAACGGAAACAAATCTCTACAGACACAAAGAATATCATAAAGGGAAGCAGTTCCCCTGCCCAGTTTGTGGAAGGGTTTACCCAACTCGATCTACTCTACGTGCACATTCTATAACTCATAGTGATCTTCGTCCTCATGCCTGTCCTTATTGTGAGAAAACTTTTAAGCGTAATCAAGATCTCAAGGTAAGCCAGTGTTGCTACTAATAAGATATTTTTTCTTTGGGCAATGCAATTAATTGGAGCAAAATATATATATTAAGTAGAAAGTTGTTATTGAAGTCAAAAGGGTTAATGATCTATTCAAGAAATGCATTCTCTTAATAAGGCTCTTGGCAATGTAAGTGCCATAGCCTAAACCAAAAGTTATTTTTACATTTCTTAATCAAATAGTAATAATATATGCTACCACAGCTGTGTGTGAATGAGATTCCAATGAAAATTATGAGCAAAATTCATGGTTTAACATTGTTGAAATTCAGAGGGTAATTTATCTTTGTATAAAAATTTTGAAATATAATTTATTGTATCTCTGTGGATGAATTTGTCTTGTATTTTTGGGTACTACTCAGTGGCACATTGTTCTTTGATTGAGAATATGATGGTGATTTATTTAAAATTTTAGGTCATAGTTTTTATATCAAGTAATTGAAGTCTGTTTATCTTTTTCTTGTCTCATCTAAATTTTTATTTCTCAGGATTTGAAGTACTTCTTTGTTTAGAATCTTTATGCTCAAGTGCAAACAAATTATCAAGCATTTACTTCCTCTTCTGCCTATATCCATTTCAGTCCTTACATTTCACTACAGGCTACAGGCCAGCTTTTACATTTTACAGGCATTTGTGGTTTATGCATATTTTTAATAGTTAAATTAATTTGTTAATTTTCATATTTTCTTCTGCTCATGAGATAAAGTTGGTTTGATACTCCAAATATTTTATCTGCCAAACAGCATCAACCCTATGTTTATTCAATTGACTTACTCGTAGGAATAGATTTACCATAAGGCTGAGAATTTTTGTACCTAGTACCTAGTACTGACTCATGCTATTTGTATGACTACGGTAATATGCCTTCCTATGTCCTATTATGACCCACCAAGTAAAATATTATTAATTCATGTTGGAAAAGTATCTCTGGGGAACTAGCTGAAATATATTGCATATAAGCCTGCTTATTCAAAACTTCTTTTGTTACAGTTTCATCTTAATCAGCACACAGGAGAGCGTCCTTACAAGTGCCCTTACTGTCCAAAGGCCTTTGCTTCATCAGGTAACTGTTTCTCTCACCGTAAGCGCATGCATGCCAAAGAGGTGGAGAGAGACAGGGCAGCTCAAGTGAGGTGAATCAGAGAAGAACACAAGAGATTGAGGGAGTTCTGGCTTAGCAATGATCGTTAAAAGATAACCTTCTTAGAAGTGTCAAACCTTGCTGTAACCCAGTCACCTTTTGTACGAAAAACTTTCCCTATTTCTCTCCTAGCTATGGAAGGATAATCTCTTCATCATTGACAGCCTTTGAAACCTCTTGGAGAAAGCTGTGATGATTTCTAAATAAGTGGAGCCATATCTATTTGATGGGTGTGAATTTTTGCATACTCATCATGTTATCTTGTGGTCAAAGTGAACAGTTATACAAGAATTCTCTCTGCCCGAAAGCTTTCACTGCCTTCTATCCTCATTTACATTACTCTTCCAACCACTGTAACTTGTAGGAAGCTATATACATTGCAGATGATAATATCTTGTAATTATAGTTTGTATTTCAGTTAATTTTCCTTATTGGGGTGTGGTAATTTTTGCTGTTGTCTGTTGGTAAAGAATTTTGACTCAATTTTTAAACTGTGAATAGAATGCATATCGTACAGAGCGCTGAACTATTTAGTTGGAAACTGTTGTCAGGGAAGTTTAAAACTTCCTGTTGACATGTAGCAAGCAAGCTAATTTTTCTATTATCCCATAAGCATACAAATCATCATAAGCAGCTGTATACAGATAAATATGAGATTTTTGCCCATTTTACTAGGTAGGGGATTTTTCTCCTGATTTTAATCAAGTGATTATAAGCTTTGACTAGTCATGAATGGCTGAATTTGGAAAGGACTAGTCAGAAAATTTTATGAAACAGAACAACTAGATGAAATTTTATTGAACTGTGTTTATTTGTTTTGATATTTTCATTTTGTTGAGTTCCTTAAGTAAATTTTTACATATTAAACTTTTTGGTATCAGTGGTTAAACTGAATACCTGAAAGTAAATGAACTGATGTTAGAAAAAATGTGGGTGAAAAGAGAATTATATATTTTCAAAAGCTGATTCATTGAATTCGATCAAATTTTGAATGGGACTGCTTGAATGAGAACAACATTTTTTTCCAGGCAAAATGGGCCCTTATCTACAGTACACTCTGCAGAAATATCTGGGCTTGACAAAAGTAAGAATGGCCACGCTGTTGCTTTAGTAGCTGGTATGTCTCCTGACTCAGCATCTCGTGGTTGCACTTGCCATGTTTGTGGAAAGCGTCTTTCTACAAAAGGAAATTTAAAAGTTCATCTTGAGAGTCATAGGCCGAAAGGAAGACATGATTGTGACATCTGTGGGAGATTGTAAGTACATCAAGGGTTGAAAGGCTCACATTTTTAATGTCTTATGCTTAACAAACTGTTCTTATTTGTTCTCCAGAGCTTCACATGTATCAAAATTCCTACTGCCAGTTTCCCCTAGACATGCTTTTAATATTTCAAAACATAATTGTGAGCCAAGGACCAGAGATCTGAAATAGTGCCAAATTCATTAATTTTTTCTACCATATGGATAAAGTGAAACCTCTGGATTAGGGATTGATGAAAAGTATTATTTTGCTCAATTTGTAAATTTCTTTATCACTTATGATTGATTTGTAAGAAATTAAAAGTGGGTTTCCTTGAGAAATTCTACGTAAATCTTTTCTTTGTTCATCTTGATTTCATTAATCAAATTATTGTCTCTTAAAGAGCTTTGCTTATTTCTCTAAACAGCAGTACACCTTGATTCTAAATTCTTCTTATGATAATTTGCTGCTTTATGTGTAATTCAGTTGGAATTATTCATGCCCCTTTACTTGTAATTCTTTATTGAATCAGTGCACTAAATTTCAATAATTTCATCTTTTTTGTTTATAATTACTGCCATGTGTTATTAAATTGATGTAATTGATCAAAACTATGATTTTAAAAATCTAATACCATGAAACTTCCCCACAATTTGCTGTCACTAGACTTGTATTTGTGCATTGCTATTGTTCAAAGCCTACTGATGTCCATATAGGAGGTGTTTTAATCAATACTATCAAGCAAAGGAAATAAATCATCCACTGGGTTTTTTGTTTCATCAAGATTTGGCATTTTTGTGCAGGTTCAAAACGGAAACAAATCTCTACAGACACAAAGAATATCATAAAGGGAAGCAGTTCCCCTGCCCAGTTTGTGGAAGGGTTTACCCAACTCGATCTACTCTACGTGCACATTCTATAACTCATAGTGATCTTCGTCCTCATGCCTGTCCTTATTGTGAGAAAACTTTTAAGCGTAATCAAGATCTCAAGGTAAGCCAGTGTTGCTACTAATAAGATATTTTTTCTTTGGGCAATGCAATTAATTGGAGCAAAATATATATATTAAGTAGAAAGTTGTTATTGAAGTCAAAAGGGTTAATGATCTATTCAAGAAATGNTGTGATTGTAACACCATCTTTTAGGGATATATTAAAATGAATTTTACTTTTAAATGACAGTTGAGTACAATTTTTTATGACATATTTTGTAGACTAGAGAAAATGACTTTGATATCATTTTTTGACTTGTGTAAATCTTCTATAATATTCATTTAGTTATTATGGAGATATATTAAATTTTTGAATGGTTATTGAAGTTAATCAAAATTCAAATTTGATTAGAGAAACAAATTCACAAATAATGGCTTCTTCTTAAAGCAAAATGACAGTGTGATGATGTTTGCATTATAATAGTATCTGAAAGAATATTTTGTGCTCTTAGCATTACCTTTTTTGGTGTTGGAATCTGCTGTTTATTAACTCTCAATTAATGATTTCATTCCAATGAGAAATTTTTATTTGCCAAGATCAATGAAAAAATTGAGTTTTAGAACTTTTTCTAGAAAAAAGAAAGGTTATATCATTGAAGATATCATTACTAGAAAAAAGTCAAAATGCTGTAAAAATTAAGTGTAATCATTGTCATTCAGATACGTAAAAAATTGACTTCTTTTGCTAAAGGAAAAAG
This sequence comes from Ladona fulva, assembly GCA_000376725.2. Taxonomy (NCBI): domain Eukaryota; kingdom Metazoa; phylum Arthropoda; class Insecta; order Odonata; family Libellulidae; genus Ladona; species Ladona fulva. The sequence goes on from KZ308438.1 coordinate 87,532, forward strand.
TTAAGATTAGACGAGCCAAAACTACTCTAGTGCCGGAAAATCGTATTGTACTGTTAGAAAAAGCAGTACTATTGAGATATCTCCATTATGTAAAGGGGGTATTGTGCTTTACAGTTTGAAGTTATGTGAATTACAATGGAAAAATCTTGAGAATATTAATCCTATTCCCAGAACTGATGATGCTGTGTTCTCTCTTTTTATGGCTGTCTAGTTAATCCTATTCTCAGGCTATACTTATTTGATCTTGGAATTGCTAAGAACTATAGAAGTTATTTCAGTGTATGAGATACATTTTAAACAAGAAGCAACAAATCTCTTGTCAACATTCTGCTGCTAATATTTTGCTTTTGACTTTTGACAAGCACTTTCTATGTTGGGTGCATGTGTTCTTTTTTATGAGACAAGAATAGAAAAGAAATCTCACTTCTAGAAACAAGGATTTAAAAAATGAGAAATTATTTTCCTCCCCATCTGTTTTGCTAGCACTTAAATTATTTTGCAAGATTTGTACCCTGAATACAAACTATTATTCAAACTTTTAAAGTAATTTCATTGACAGTTTCAGTCAGAGGGTAAATTGAACTGCTCAATCAGGCATTAAATGTCCATGGATATTGCACTAAAACATCTCACGATGTTGCTAAGCAGTCTCCATCAATGAATTGCTGGCAGAAAGAATCGATTCTAAGGATCCCAGATAGTTGAGGGGGTAGTGTATACCTTCGGCAAAAGCAGTCTTGGGTTCAATTCCTGGTGAGAGTATATTCAACATGACTTCAGCTGTCAAAGTACTTAAAACAATACTTCTATAAGAATGTATTCTTTTGGTTTTCTATCTTCCCTTTTCTTTTAATTTCTCTTCATCTCAGATTTCATTTTTTCCTCTGTACAAAATTCAAATTAAAGGACACTGTTTTGTAAATTTTATATATATAAATAATATGTTTTGTAATTTAAAGAGGATGTCAAGAAGTGTTAGCAACAAGCTGATTGACATCATATGTCACTCATTTAAGGACTCACAGGAAACGCAGAAAAATCCACCAATTGGTAAGGAGCTATATAATGAGAATTCTGTGAAAGTAATAACCTTCATATGGGAAAAGAATGTGCTTAAAATAGAATTACTCTTACTGCACCTGCTGCTTATCTATATATATAAAGCAGAAATTCTGTGGGTTTGTGTGTTTGTTTGTTCTTGGGAAAGAATGTCATCACCTAACAGATGTGCTGTATTTAAATTATTTTTCCTCAGTGGGGAAATAAGATGTAATTGTATTCTATGTGTTATTAATGTGATTTACAGATATTTGTGAAAAGTCCTTAGTCTGTTTATATTTCCAGCATTAACACGCATCTTTATACATATAAACTGTTTTTCAATATTGTCCTTTTTATAGGTGAATGTTGTTAATTGACTGGATTGTGATGATATCAGCAATATTTATATTTAATTAGGCATGTAAACATGGAGTAAGTGCAATGACATATATATTCCAAGCTATCATTTAATGATGGTAATTATTTTCTTTTAGTTCCTTTTTTAAATATATTTTATGTAATTTTTTATGACTTGTTTTTTTTCATTATGTGTTTGAGCATATACATATTTTTCATATTTTATTTTTTCCTTGGAGTGATGAAATGTCAAACTTTAATTTTGCCTATGATTCATCAATTTAATGAATGGATTTTTGTCTTCCAAAGTATTGGCCCTTTGAAAAGTCTNGATATAAACAATTTAAGGCTGTTTTCAAACTTATAATCTGAACTGTAGCTTCTGATAAATTAATTTTATAGTGAATTTATCATATATAGCATCAGATGTCATTTATTTATTTATTATTAAGTTAGAGTATTGAATTGAGCTATTTGTAATAGTAATAATTATAAAATCTCATTATTACAATGTATCACATCAAATGTCTTAATCATCTATGCTTATAGAGGTATTTACTCATTGGGGGAGGCGTTGCATTGAATTGGTTACAGTCGTACTTAAAAAATAGATCATAATATGTTGAACTAACTTTAGGACATAGCAAATTTAAGTATGACACAATCATAATTAATAGCGACGTTCCTCAGGGAAGCATATTAGGACCAATACTTTTTTATTATACATAAATGACCTATCATTGATCAATAACAGTTCAAATATAAAATCAGTTCTTTTTGCAGACAATACAAATTTTCTATTGACAGCTACTAATACCAATGAGTTGCACCAGCAATGCAAGATAGTCTTGGATCAAGTCTGGGATTGGTGTCTATTAAATAGACTCAAAGTGAATGCTGAAAAAACACAGTTGATGTAAATAATAGTAGAATATTCCAAAATATGGATGACTTAACCCTAAACGATGTTGTAATTAGACCAACCACTAGCAGCAAATTTCTAGGAATAACACTCAACCATACCGGTAGTTGGGCCGCTCATGTTTCTGATTTATGCTCAAAATTGAGTATTACATTTTATAGCCTAAGATTTAAAAAAAAACACTGTATCGTTAGATGTACTATTGTTAATTTATCACAGTAATTTTGCCAGTACAGCCTATTATGGCATTATTTTATGGGGCTTCTCAGCCACCATGCTGAGTAAAGTATTCTTATTGCAAAAAAAGGTTGTAAGATCCTTATTAAACAAGCCTAATAGGTGTCCTCGTAAACCATTGTTCAGATAATTAAACATTGTAACAATACCCTCTGCATATATATTCAGCTTGTGTGTAGTGATAAGAAACAATATTTGTGAACTTAACACCAATAGCAAAGTACATGGTCATGGGACAAGATCCAATTCACTTATCCACATCACTTGTCATAGAAGTCGAATATCCACAAAAAGTCCAATTGCTATGGGATTAAAAATATACAATCACTTACCAGATAAAATCAGAAGTGAAAAATCTATTAACTTGTTCAAAAATACTCTCTCATATTTATTATTATTTTCTGTTAATCTAATTTGACAGCTGATTATCAGTTAGCATTAAATTCAACTAAGTACATAATTGTGACTGAAAATTTTGCTTATTCATTTGTATTGGAGAATATATATTCATAGATGTGATGCGAAAGTGTAGAAGAATAAAATACTATAAATAAAAAACATAACTCTGTCAATAAATATTGATAGGAGAATCCAGTTCCATTGAAACTCATTATCATTTTTGCAAGGATCCTTCTCATTAAATTCTTCATTAAGTTGTTGGGTGTCATCCAATGTGTTGTACCTTTTATTTACCTAGTAAATGAATCACATTGTTTCTTAAAAAGTCTCATTTTTATTTTTAAAGATTTGACTAATTCCTTTTTCTAGTCTATAATTAATTTTTTAGGCTTACCTGTTCATCGTTTGAGGGAAGAAAACATAAATAGGACACCCATTGTGATGTCAAAAATTGACTCAGAAGAGGAGGTATCTGCTTTGCAGGTCCATACCTGGTTAAGTTGATAGTTAAGACTGTTGATATCATTGAAAAGCACGTCATCACAAGTATTCCTCTGTAAGCTGAAACTTAGAGCAGAAAACATACTTGTTATGGAGGTACCTATAACTGGAAACCTGTACTCTCTCTGGTTTAATAAAAATTTTGAGGTGGCTAAATCAGCAGAATAATCTCTCCTTCAATTTGGGGGCTTTTGATCTGATACATTGAGTTAGAATTAGTATATTATGTGAAAGATCCATCAAACCAAAGTTTTAGCAAGCCAAGAAATAACCAAGACTAATGTATGTTACAAATGTTTGATAGTAAAGAGATAACTAAAAGAGAAAGTCTAATTCAAGAACACAAACCTGGATCTCCCACTTTCTGAGTAGTTGCTATGACAAATTGAGCTACCTCTTTAGAGCAATCTCTCCTTTGATAGTGATGCTTCTGTGGAGATTGTATGAGAGTGGTAAATTTTTTCATCGATGATTTATCCTACAGTTAATATCATACCCTTGTATTATAATGGTTGGTGATAGCAGCAATGCCATGGATAAGGAAAGAGAATAAACATCATAACCACTTTATACTATAAAAGATTGCCACATTTTAATTGATAAGCGATGAGAAAGTGATTTTAGTGGGGTTCCCGGGTTCGATTCCCGGCTGTGGCAGACCTTTTCTCTTTCAATTTCTTCGTCCATATTTTGAGTTATTTTTAATTTCAATTTGGCTGATAATGCTTTAATATAATATAAGATAATTTTAAAATAGGAAACAATGAAATTTTCTTTCTTTGGGCACTAATTAAAAGCTTGTAATACTTTACTATTTAAGGTACATTGGAAAACCTTACTCCATTGTTACGATTATAATTTTGAAATATTATCTCAAAAAAAATTTGTAAGGGTCTCATGGATAGCCAAGTGGGCTGCACATTAAACTTCAATGAACGCTGTCCCAGATTCAAATCCTGGGGTGGCCTTATATGTGATAAATGGCCTCAGCTGTCAAAGCACTTTTAACAACACTACTACCACTACTAAAATTTGCAAGACTAAGTTAGTTGGTGAGTATATAAAAAACAAGATTGTACACTGCCAAAATATGATTCATAAACAACCAATCTGGTATTTAAATGATAAATTTAATAGGGATATAAACAATTTAAGGCTGTTTTCAAACTTATAATCTGAACTGTAGCTTCTGATAAATTAATTTTATAGTGAATTTATCATATATAGCATCAGATGTCATTTATTTATTTATTATTAAGTTAGAGTATTGAATTGAGCTATTTGTAATAGTAATAATTATAAAATCTCATTATTACAATGTATCACATCAAATGTCTTAATCATCTATGCTTATAGAGGTATTTACTCATTGGGGGAGGCGTTGCATTGAATTGGTTACAGTCGTACTTAAAAAATAGATCATAATATGTTGAACTAACTTTAGGACATAGCAAATTTAAGTATGACACAATCATAATTAATAGCGACGTTCCTCAGGGAAGCATATTAGGACCAATACTTTTTTATTATACATAAATGACCTATCATTGATCAATAACAGTTCAAATATAAAATCAGTTCTTTTTGCAGACAATACAAATTTTCTATTGACAGCTACTAATACCAATGAGTTGCACCAGCAATGCAAGATAGTCTTGGATCAAGTCTGGGATTGGTGTCTATTAAATAGACTCAAAGTGAATGCTGAAAAAACACAGTTGATGTAAATAATAGTAGAATATTCCAAAATATGGATGACTTAACCCTAAACGATGTTGTAATTAGACCAACCACTAGCAGCAAATTTCTAGGAATAACACTCAACCATACCGGTAGTTGGGCCGCTCATGTTTCTGATTTATGCTCAAAATTGAGTATTACATTTTATAGCCTAAGATTTAAAAAAAAACACTGTATCGTTAGATGTACTATTGTTAATTTATCACAGTAATTTTGCCAGTACAGCCTATTATGGCATTATTTTATGGGGCTTCTCAGCCACCATGCTGAGTAAAGTATTCTTATTGCAAAAAAAGGTTGTAAGATCCTTATTAAACAAGCCTAATAGGTGTCCTCGTAAACCATTGTTCAGATAATTAAACATTGTAACAATACCCTCTGCATATATATTCAGCTTGTGTGTAGTGATAAGAAACAATATTTGTGAACTTAACACCAATAGCAAAGTACATGGTCATGGGACAAGATCCAATTCACTTATCCACATCACTTGTCATAGAAGTCGAATATCCACAAAAAGTCCAATTGCTATGGGATTAAAAATATACAATCACTTACCAGATAAAATCAGAAGTGAAAAATCTATTAACTTGTTCAAAAACAAGCTAAAGGCATTCTTACTGGAAGGATGTTATTATACTGTTAACGAGTTTTTTATAAGTGGATAATATTTTAAGACTATTGTAGTTTTACCATGTATATTTTTTATATTAATTGTTTATTTTGATGTAATCATGTTATTTAACCACAAATGTTAATGTGTCCTATATCAGTGAATTTCTTTTCTGTACAATTCATGTGATTCTGGGACAATTAAAACTAATAATAATAATAATTTACTGTTGTAGATGAAATACTCACTTATTGAAGGAATGTGATCTGCATGAACAGGAATTACTCTCCATGTAGAGAGGAGGAATGCTGTGGCTGTTATCATCGAAAGGCATTGAAGTGCTAATTTTGAAGAACCAACTGGTGAAGCCCAGAAGGATAGTAAAGTGCACACTAAGACCACTGGAAATAACAAAAAATATTCTTCTAATTAGGACATCATAATCATAGCAAAAAAGCAAATTTTTAACCATATAAGTATTTAAAAAATGCAGAAATGGCATTTAGTGAAATAAAATTTCATTTGCTATTTATAATAAAGTCTCTGGGTTGAATGAAGTCAATCAAATTATCTACTTTGCATCAGAATCTTCTGTGAATATGCCTCAAGCTATAGAAATGAGCCAGATTCTGCTTTTCCCAAAGCAAAAAAATTACACTGTTGCCCCCTTCTATTTCCTCTCCATGCTTTAGTGGAGTATTCTTGTGATAATTTTTGGAGCATGGGAAGTCAGTCAGATTGACCAAAATTGTTCAGATTTACTTTCAGACTTTCCTTAATTTAATTAAAACCAAAAAAGGTATGCTGCTCATGCAAAATCAATGTGCAAAAACCATTGCAATCTGAAGAATAAAATCAATTTGTAGATTATCTAAATATATTTGAAGTTTGTAAATGTTCCTTTGCATCATATAATTTCTTTCATTTAATTATATAAGGCTCATTCGATTATCAATGGCTCTTGGTAGTGAATTATAACAACCAAGTTTCAGATAGAGGAATTAAGAAAAGTGTCCTGCTTCGGTCTCTGAAGAGGCTACTGATGGTGGCAAAATGTGCATACGGCAGAATCACTTTGCTGATGGTTTTTGGATTTCTTTTCAACTACAACTAACTCAACCATCACTGGGTACTTCTATTCTAAGATATTTACTTGATAGTTTTTTATTTCAGTAAATTAAACAATTTTCTTTCTTATATTTTACTTTTAAATTTCTTTGTAGCCTTGCTTTGACTCAAATCAGACCCTCAAACTTACTTGCAAGAGGTATGAAGAGCACTGTGTTGTATCCTTTATTACGTCGCATTAAGGTAAATTTTACTGCCATGCTTGAGTGGACAACTATTTCAAGCTCTCCAAATTCATTCCTAGCTACTGGATCAACTAAATCAGTACCATCTTCTATAAGAGGCCCGTCCATTCCAAGATCAATAACTGCACTAGTCCAAGGAGTGCGAACCCATACTGTTTCAGCAGTCATATCAATCAATTCCCATTCAGTACCAGTTCTCTCTTCTTCAATCTTCATGATAAAAATGAAATATTATTCTGCATAAATAAGTAATTATATTTATGAATTCTATATATTTACATTAATCAAGGATGATGGCAGTCAAGAGATGCTTCTGCCAAGAAAACTTGAAAATTCAAAAAAATATTACTCTTTAGAGTCAATTATGATGATGTTTAAGTTTTTCTATGGCACTTTGGTAAGACTTTTGATTTTTAGCAGGGAATTCTAAGAGTTAGAAATTTCTTTGATACATTGTTCTTAATTATTTTATTTACATTGTGAAAAATATTTTGAGGTATTTAAGAGAAACAACTCACATGAGTCCCATTTTCCATAAGCTCAAGTTGTAACAGATGCTGCTGTGACCAGAAACCTAATTGCAGTTCACATGTCTGCGTGTCTTTTGGCCATTGGCTGAAATCTAGGCTTTCACAGAATGCTGAATGATGAGCTACTGGTGCCCAAAGTACATTTCCAGCAGAGCTTACAAGTACTTGAGAAACAGCCATCGTTCCATAAGAATCATAAGGATGCCCTGCAGAGCTGTTAAAAATTATTTCAGTCTTATGCTCCATAGATGAAGAATTTTTTGTAACCTCAAGTTGTTCTAATGGTAGTAATGGTTAGCTATGCTTCTGTTGCTGCCCTGTAGATGCTGCTGCCCGAGTGCAATGCACCCCTTGCACCTATAGGACAGCACGGCTCTGATCATACCTTTTTTTTATATTCAGTTACTTAATTTAGATGTTGATATCTTCTTTTTATTTAATTTCCTCAACCAGTTTAAGTATTTCAGCAATCGTCATTAATTTTGAATAAATTTAATCATACTATTTCCTAATTCTTTGGTAACTCTGTTTATCAAGAGATTTTGTTATAAATAAAACCTATACAACTTGAACACTGTAAGGTGAAATTGTACATTAAACTGAAGAATTCTGTTACCATTTTTACATCTCTCTGGCAGCATCATGAAAAATTAAATTTTTTATTTACACATTGACACTAAAATAAATTCATTATGATTCCAAGAATGTGAGTTTGAAGAAAGATTGGAATATAAGATACATAACATAAAACGTCTAATAAAAGTATTTAAAGTGAGTGCAAAGTTACAATAATGTTATAGAGGTGATTGGTCTGCAGATAAGGCCGGAAGAATTTCAAGAGTGTATTTAAATAACATATTTTGGCTCCCAGATAGACAAGTGGGTTTGACTTCGGCGAAAGTGTTCCTTGGTTTGATTCCTTGTGGATGCTAACATGCTAAATGAGCTCAGCTGTCAATGTACTTTAGCTGTAATGCAACACTACTAGAATAACAAATTCAATAGAATTTATGCATTTTGTGATATTAAATATAACAGCATATCAAACTTTAAATTATTTATCAATAAGATTAAAGATTTTTGTGACTAATATATCCAGGAATACTTACTTATATAAGATGATATCAGGAATCCATATCTCATATGTAGTCATAACAATAGAGCTCAAGTTACCATAGTCATCTGGTGACCATCTCAGTTTTTCATCTCTCCATGACTAAGGAAATATTCAATTTTTCGTTAATTGGTTAGGAAATAGATAGATAGATTTGATGTATGTGATATAAAAATTTAAAAAATATCCTTACTAGACTCATAGTTCCATGGACATTTAGAATGGATCTTTGCTCATCCTGAAAAACAAATCAATTTTTTATCAATTAAAATGCAATGCTATTTGTTCTTGAAATTTTGAGGTTGCAGATATAAATTATCTGTGAGTAAAATATAAATCATATACTTGAAAAAAATTGTTTCAGGCCTATATAGCCTCTGAACAATATTGATGTCAATGGAAACAGAAACATGGTTCAGTTATCTTATTTTCACTGATTTAAATAGACTGAAATCAAATTAATCATCTTAATGAATTTTATGAAGTTGATGTTGAAGTAGGAATTTCCTAATAATTATACATTCCAAATATCATAGCTCAATTTTGCAGTAAAACTGGCAGCTTTACTTACCAAATTAACATGGAAAGTTGATACATGAGCATATACCATAGTCCGTTTTAAATCACTTGAATCATTAGTTTGAGGTGCTATGTAAGGGTCATAACCTATCAATAAATTCCTCCTCAGCTTTTCTGTCATAGTTAATGGTTGTTCATATGCATCATCTTCTTCAACTTTACCTAACAGGGACAATAGTCATCTTAATTTTCTTTGTTCTGCTGATTCAGAAAATATTAAATCAAATAAAATATTAAGGTTATTATAAAAATATAAAATAAAATGATGACTCCTATTTATAACTAACCACAATTTAGATCAAGTGACAAATAAATGCAAATGATACAAATAAAATTTCTCTAAATTTAAATTATCTCAAACATATTAAGATTTTACAGGTTTTACAAAGAAGAATGTTTGGTTATAATAATGAAAGCTGTAAAGGACTCTTTTCATTACACTAAGACCGTTTTCTATTAGATTTGGTGAAATAGCTTTAACTTTTGTAGAACTTTGAGTAAGGTCAACATTCCTAAGGGTAGCAATAATCATAGATTGATTTCTTATTAATTTGAACAAGTTCATTGCCATTGATTTTTCAAGCAATTTCTTCTCAACTGAGGTCAGCTGACTACCATCCTCTGTTTCAGAAAAAGGAAATTGTCTGTTATGGCTCTGTGACTAGAAAGAATATCTGATAAATAAACTTTATTGCTATTGCTATTTGATTATCTGCTGTGGAAGTTATGCAGTTCTCTTTCTATTAAGTAATTCAATGAGTTGTTGATCTGAAAATTAAACCCTCAAATTTATTTCAGCAGCAAAACAAATTATTTTTTTATATTTTCATAAAATAATCTATGGTTCAAATATCATTATAAAATTACACTTCATGAAAAGCTCCTAATAGTTTTTGTTAAGTAAACAATGGCTATTAGGAGCTTGTCACAAAGTCTAATGTCTTATCACAGCCTTGTTCCTTTTCCTTATAGATTACATAGTTAAATTCATGCTATGAAATCAATTCTATAGTTAGCTTTTACCACACAAACTTTCAGATATTACTAAAGTTTACTAGAGTCAGTAATACTAATTTGCTAATTCTAATTACATCACATGATATAGTGAATTAACCAATATTTAATGAATGACTCACTTTCATTTTTTTTACAGGAATAGTACCACTTTCCATAGACATCTTTCCATGTACTGAAAGCAAAAAAGTTGAGCCGTATTGGATTTGGGTCTCTCCACATGAGGAATGGTAGATCATCTTCCTCTTTTCCCACCAGTATCCTCCCATCATTGTGAATAGTAATCCAGAATCCTCTCAAGTCAGTGGAAGAAACTATGTTCAATGTTGGCTCTTTCACTTTCGAAGCTTGACCTCTCCCTCTGCGTATATCTGAATAAGTGTTCCGACCAGCTCCCAAGACTATCTAAACAATTGTTTCCAAAGGGGGAACATATGCTTACTATTAAAAAATGCATATTTTTTATAATCTTTGGAGAAGAAACTAAAAATTGATGAATTGACAACAACATATATGATACAAAGTTAAATGCTAAACTTGTTGGACAATCCATCAAAAACTCTTCTCTTTAACTACATTATAAATTGAATTTAAAATTGTGTTATGCCAATTTTCATAAGTTTAAGTATTTACTAGATCAGGGGTACCCAGCCTTTGACCTTTACTAGGTGGATTAAAACTATTATAAAGACCTTATAGAAACAGATAATATACTTTGCTGTATTTCTAAATTTTAGTTATTCATCTAGTTAGCTAGTTCAATTGTTGCATTGCTATGATATTTAAGGATAACTGCCAGGAAGAGTGTTTGAAGAGGAAGAGAAAGAAAAAATTCCTATGGGAAGACCAAGAGGATGGTGGAAGGACATGCTTAAGAAAGACATTAGTAGAAGAGTGGAAGATGCAGAAAAAGTTTGGGATGAGATGTAGTGCAAAGATACGTAGAACTAGATGGCAGCCATTGGTACACAGACACTACCAGAGTATGAAATAAAGGGAAAAAGATAGAGCATTAATTAATTATATTTAGATTTATGATAGTTTTTAATGTTATAGGATGTATTCCAATGAAATGAGATATTTTCCTCTTTGGTTATCAAGTTTAAGGATTGAAGGATGAATTAAACCTTCATGACCAACTACAACAAGTGGAAAGCAGCTACTGGACCAACTGGACTGGGTGAAAGGGACACATGTAGCTAAAGGCCCTGAATTGGACCACCTTGTGCTACATCTATTGAAGAAATACATAGTTAAAAATTAATACATTGCTACATTTCACTAAAAGAAAGACTAAAATAATACTAAATGAAAGAAAATTGTAAGATTTATTTTTTATATTACTAATTTTTGAAGAAAAAGTCTTATTACTTATATAAATCAAATTCTGATGAAATAACAATAATTAAACCAGTCACATGGAAAAATTATATCTTTATGATACTAACAAGATGCAATTGTAAGATGCTCTTTTATACTTGCAAATATCAACAGATGCTCATGATTATCATCTGTGCACTCTGTGATTGTTTAATTTAGCAGTAATCAATCCATATACCTCATAAACAATGTCTCTTGCTGAAGGATATGCATTTTCTGCAAATGAAATGTGAGCATTGCTTCCAGCACGAACTTTGAAATCCAACCTGAATCCATCAGTCCTGTTTGTTGTTAGTTCAGATATTCTGTGATAATTACGATAGCTGTACCCAAAGGTGAATTCTTCATGGCAGGTTAAATCTAGAGGAGAGAAATTGCTTAAAACTTAATATTTCAGCATGTTAGCAAAACAGCTGTACATTATGATTATAACAACAAAGTATGTAAAATAATTTTTACAGACTTTTTAGATCTGATTAATTTTTCACTAAATATACTATGATAGTTCTGTGCATCAGTGTTTCTTAAGTGGTTGTCAACAGAGCCCTGGCATACCATACCTACACCAGAAGTAGTTCACAGGCTTTAGTCTGCAGTGATCTAAATATATTTTCCTTTTAGGTAACTAATAATGTAATGGTAACCTTTACCTCAAAGCAACAGCCAGATAGAATTTTCAATCATACAACATAAGATATTAAAGCTTACAGATACTAGTAAACTATATGCTGAAGAAGGAGTTCATAGTAGTATAAGAATGTAAGGTAGGGGCTGTGAGAACAGGAGGGGTTGAGACACATTGCTGTACACTTTATAGCTCTATTACCGTAAATTTAAGAGGAAAACACTACTTCTCTGGCCTAATGTTGTGATCTGTAACTAAAATCATCAGCCTCAAAGCTTATTGAGAGCTCAACCCCTCTATTTGTTATTAGAAGCTCCTGCAGAGAGAATGAGCTAGGTAAGATCAGGAGATTACAAAGCATTTGCCAATTAGCAGGAGACGCAATATAGAAGTTTAATCTAATTTTCTAATCTGATGAAGCCGCGTAATAGTATTTTTAAGGGCGCTTCGAAGCTGAGATAGAAAATACAGTCTCCCATTGAGAATCAAACTTGGGACCGCTTTCGCAAAAAGCGAACGCGCTACCCACTTCACTATCGGGGATGCCGGAAGTCTCGTGCGGTAAACGGTGAAATATATGCTTTTTATAAATTGGTCTTAATTCTATTTCCGTTACTTTCTTTCAATGGTTGACACGCCAATTTAGCTTAGCGGACGAGCAATATTAGCTACGACCGCTGAGAACGTTATAAATCTAAATTTACTGTGTAAATTTTGCTAAATATTATACTATTCTCTCTTATGATTAATACCGCCGTTTATTAAACATGACAAAGGAATATTGGAAAATTTTAACCTCTTATTGTAGCAATTCTTATTAGAGCATAGTTATTCTTCTTGGGTGATTTTTCGCGTATTATACAGTTTTAGATTCTTCAAGTCCGAAAAAAATTGAGGCACATCCTGTTTAAGATAATGAGGGATGCTAATTAAGATAACGGTCTTTTCTGGTAAGTCTAAACCAATGAAGCGGACCTTTACTTCGGTAAACGGATCGAAGCTTTTCAAGGGAAAGAAATCTTCATCGGGCAGCATATGAAACCATAGTAGTAGTTTTAAAAGTGCTTTACCAGCTACGTAAAGTCATTTCGCACGTGAGTTCCCATCGGGAATCGAACACGGGACCGCTTTTACCGAAGTCGAACGCGTTACCTTCATGGCTATCTACCCTATGAAACCACGAGTTGGCACTTGAACAGAGTATTACCTACATACATTTCCAGTCAAGAGGGGGATTCCGGGGATGCCTAGTATCCGAGCCCCTTGTTTGAGAGGGTCCCATTTAGAAAAGTAACTTCGTTTGCAGAGAAAAAAGAATATGTCTGTAAGAAATGCTGTTCTGTCTAATATCATCCCATATTCATCCCTGTGGAAATTTGATGGCCGGCCCTGCCTGCATTCGAATAGTTCGAGATAAAAAAAAATAAGCGTAAATTCACCTTTGAGAGATGGGTCAGCAGCAGTTGCACACTGAATTACCGAAGCCACCAAGAATATACATAGTAATCTCTCCATGTTAGTAACGTAACGTCAAAGCCGAAAGAAGTTTCTCAAATGGCAGTGATCATACCCCGGTTAGAGAGAAAAGGAAGCTGGGGAACAGAGATACAGCACTTTCACTTCCGCCTTGTGGAATCCTTCATCCATATCCGGAAGATAAGATGCGTTGCTGACGACATGCCATCACCCATGAATTTACAGGAATGAAAAACCCCTGCCTTAAATGTAAGCTCATTACGTTTGAGGTTAGAAAAGGGCCAAAGATTTTGCCTCTCCGGCTGTAAACTCTCCTATCAAGAGTATACAAAGCATTACAGATTTATGCAAAAGATTACCAACTAAGTTCTATATTAAAAATAAAACTTGGGAAACATAGAAGAATTAAAATAACCTCGAAAGAGACAGTAAACCTAATCGATGTTTACACTGGTTTTATCCTACCGATCCTTCAGCAAACATCTCTTTATTCAATTTCATCTAACTTTTATACCTTCCCATTCTCTCCTGCCGTTCCCAATTTTTGTTAACTTTCTTCTTGTGATTTGAATTAACTTACATCTGTTGTTTTCAATTTATGAAACGCTTGCTCAGAGAATGAAGGAATTCCTTGATGTATACAGAGCTTTATTTCAAACTATTAATTTAAATTCACTTAATCAATCTGTCCCTTCTTTCTTGTGCTTATCTCTCCTTATTAAAGCATGAGAAGATAAGCGATATGAAAATATATTTTTATATTCCATTGCAAACATTTATTACTTAAAAGCAGCAAATTGTTCTGGATTAGGGCGGAAAGTCTCGGATTCCGACGATATTTTCTGCATTTCATGCATATAAGAAAGGAAAAGCTTCTTTTCTAGAAATGATCATCATGATACCAACGTTCATTCCTGGCGGGTGAAAAGCTCCTCAGGGTCTCAGGCGTCTCAGGCTCCTCAAGTACGGGCGTACGGGCTACCAGACAAAACACATTTGAAGAAGCGTGCACGCCATCCACGTGATCTGTGGGATTTACGGACATACGGCATATCCGCCATCGTTTCGTTAAGCTATCGTGCTGTGCTATCATTGCTGAGAGGCCGTAAGGCTTGTTTGTTGACGTGTCGTGTTTACTGTTAACGTTCTTTTTAAGTTGTAAAATTTCGTCTATATCACAGCTCATCCTAAAGGTTTAAGAGGCAAAATAACGCTAATTCACGTTTATATTTGTCTTGTTAATTTATCTTGTGATTATCATTAGTGATTTATTTTTCCCACTTGCTATCCTCTTCAATCAGTGTAGTGTTTGTGACCTCGAGATTGGCAGTTTTTGATTTCTCATGTAAAACATTTTATCTATAAGCTGTTGGGCTTTATTTTTCTTACCGGTAATATGATCATATCTCTCGGTAAGTAGGAAATATTATCTTTCTTTAATAAAGTTGTAAATTTAACTCGAATACTTGTGGGATACTATTTTTAGCTTTAAGCCTGTAACACTTATTTTCTGCTTATGTGAATAATTGTACGGTGCGGAAAAGCTCGTCGTGTTCTTCGTGTGAGTGGTTCACTTATGTTGTTTTTGTAAGGTTAGTTTTGAAAATATTTTTGAAGTGATAATTTAAAGTAATACAAAGGTTAATAGTAAAATGGCTGCAAGTAATGCTAAACGCAATGAACTCAAGAGTCTGCAGTACTTGAAAAAAGTGGTGCGACAATTCAAGTCGAATTTTATAAAACAAATGTCTCTGCGTAAGCTTTTGTTTGACTATAGCTACATAGGTGCCATGGCTGGCATCCTGCTACTTGTTGAAATTTTATTGAATCTAACTATCATCAATTTAGTCAACTACACGGAAATTGATTGGAAAGCTTACATGCAGCAGATTGATGGAGTGGTAAATGGTACCTTGGATTACTACCAGCTCAAGGGAGATACAGGGCCAATTGTCTATCCCGCTGGCCACGTTTACATTTTCACAGCTTTGTACTATTTAACGGATTATGGTAAAAACATTCGAACTGCTCAATACATATTTGCATTTTTCTACATGGTTGTGCTTGCTCTTGTGTTTAGGATATACATCAAAACCAAAAAGGTTCCACCATACGTACTTGCATTTCTTTGTTGTACTTCATACAGAATACATTCTGTATTTGTTTTAAGAATGTTTAATGATCCAGTGGCTATGATGTTTTTGTATGCAGCTATAAATCTATTTATAGATTCATACTGGACCCTTGGGAGTTTATTTTATAGCTTTGCTGTTTCAATCAAGATGAACATTCTCCTATTTTCTCCTGCTCTTCTCTTAGCGTATCTTCATTCACTTGGTCTCATTGGTACAATAAAACAGCTCTCTGTTTGTGCCACATTACAGCTGCTTTTGGCCATGCCTTTCTTGATTACAAATCCTGTTGCATATGTAATGCGTGCTTTTGACTTTGGTCGAATATTTTTATTTGAATGGACTGTGAACTGGAGATTCCTTCCAGAATGGATTTTTGTTCACAGGGGTTTTCATTTGTTGTTGCTTTCTGTCCACCTTTGCCTTCTACTACTTTTTTATTCACGTTGGGACACTTGCATGAAGAGTTATGCTAGACTAAGATCAATCGAAAAGGATTTGGTATCTAAAGAAAAAAATTGGAAGAAGAAAGTGGATATGAGCGTGACAGCTCGACTGTTTCTCTATCCACTCTTCACAGCCAATTTAATTGGAATTGCTTGTAGCAGATCACTTCACTACCAGTTTTATGTGTGGTACTCACATAGCCTTCCTTATCTTCTTTGGTGTGTTCCTATGAATGATGTTATGAGATTGTGTCTCCTTGGTATTATAGAGCTTTGTTGGAATGTCTATCCATCAACATACCTAAGCAGTGGTGTACTTCATCTTTGTCACATTGCTATTATTATTGGTTCTTACCGTGACTTTTATGCCCATGGCTATAAATCCTAACAGCCAATTTTTTTACATTTCCCTCTAGATCAGGTTGCTCAATATTCCATCATCTAAGATTGTGGTGTGTTTTAATTTTTGTCCAGATTCTCAGATCTCAGTCAGAAATATCTGCCAAGAAAATCTCTTTCCCCATAAGGATGATTACTTTCTAATCTCCCATTTAGTATCCTTTGATGAGTAAAGGCATCTTATAAACATTAACATGTTTAATCACCAATACACTATCAGAAGTTACATGCAAAATAAAAAACATTATGGCAAAAAACTTCAGAAGGTGTTAATCTACAAAATATCCATTTTATCAGGCATTCAGCAATCAAATTTCAAATTGAATGTTTGCTCTCTGCAAAATGAAGATCAGTACCTACACCATGTGAAAGATTAAGATTCATTAGAAACAGAACTTCTGGAATGTTGCCAAGGAATGCAAATTAATTTAGAATCTCTTAAACTTTAAGGTTGAAAATGAAGAAGAATTTACTTGAACTGCTCAGATTATAGTCCAGATTATACTCAATTCATAATCTATTAAGTTTGATAATTTGTTCTGTAATGGATGCTAGAGCAAATTTGAGTCATCATTAATTGTGTGGAAGGTGAAGCTTTATTGAAGTTGTGAAAATATTAATTCATAACTCTTAGTAACACAAATGAAAATCTTTAAGTGGATTGATTATATATTAGGACTGAAATGCACTCGGTTTCCGTTATCTGTGCCTATAACCAAAGAATAATAGATTTGTGTAAAATTTTTGCACATATTGCATTTCTGTGATATTTTTATCCCAAAAACATACGGATTGTTGCAATAGGTGTTTCTACTAATCATTCTACTTAAGTAATGAGATTTACTATTTATTGAAGCAACCAAATTGGGTTATTAAGCTCTTTCAAAATTCAAAGGATAATCGTAAAGGATGGTACTGTATACATAAATAAATGTTTCAACTATCTAAAACCTGTTCTAACAAAAACATTTTATATTTGACAGAATTATATTTTGTGATGTTTCTGGAAGTCTGCTGCAATTTGCATCTGCTATCCTTTGATTTGCTCATATCTTGTAACTTTTACTTCGGTATCTTGTAGTTTCACACATTTGAATGAAAGGGGTTTCTGATATCAATACTAGTACTAATATTATTGCAAATTACTAAAAGTAATTGTTTCAGATACTCTATATTGTTGACCTTGGAATTCACTGACAGTGTGTTTGTTTTCTGTCTTCCTCACTGTTGGAGTATATTTGAAAATTTTGATGTCATTTACTAAGTAATGCAATAAAATACCAACAGAATATGGGTGAACCTTGTTTTAACTTGTCTTTTATTTTTTATATGAACAAGTTTGGATTATATATGGATAAAAACTTAAATATCACAGCCAGGTGCTGTTCATGATTGGCTTTTACATGACTCTCACAGATCTTTTTTCCAATCATATACATCATACAACTTAGCCATGATTGGCAGTTGTGTGTAGCTGCATTGTATTAGCTAGGCATTGATGCTGTCTGTCTTTGTATTAGAACCATTAGGAGTTTTTAATTACTTACCCTCCAACTGTTGTCAAGTCAACTTTTCCAAATCATTGACTTATTATCTTATGAAAAAGAAGTCAACATTCCATTCTTTAGAGGAAATAGTCTTTGTTAAATTTGGAATTGGTGTTCTGACTTGATTTTTGCTATTTGTTATACACTGGACATGGCCTTGGCAGCATAGCTGACAAGTGCTTGACTGCCATGCAGCAGGCTGGGGTTAAATCCCTAGCTCTGGCTATTAACCTGCCAGGGTGTTTTGGGCAACAGTTGACTCAACCTATGAAAATGAGTGCAGTAGGTAAAAATGTGTAATAATAGAAGGTGGAAGCATAGCAATGGCCACGCTACCTTCATTTTGCACCAGTAGGCTTGAGTATCAGCAGCCTCAAACTGCTAACTTCCAGAGGTGTTGATATGCTACAAATGGAAGACATATGGAAATGGAAGACTGTTATTACAGCATACATTGGACGCGATGCCTTTCTCAAAGGTTTTGTTTACATTTTATCTCAACAGAAATTATTGATTTGTGGGAAGAAAATGTTTGTTGTGAGTTTGGAATTCATATGAATGCTGAAACGTTGTATTTGTGTGTAATTTCTTAATTTTATTTTCACATTTGAGGTCAGGTAGAACATGTTAAATTTTTTTGTATAAAAGTGACAATCTCTTTGAAAATTGTGTATTAACCATAAAAATTCATAAGGCAATCGTTTTTACTTCAGAATTTTTACCACATCTATATTATTTATTCTTTTTGAATGAGCATCTTTCTGATTAACTAACACTCAAATGTAATATTTTCATACATCCTTTAATCAAGATTTATCAAAGGAAAGTAAACTTCATTTAAAATCAGTGTTGTCCTCACTGCTGGGCTAATGAGTGGAAAAATTTCTAAGCCCAGTCTAAAGTTTCCTTTAAAAAGAAAAAAGAATTGGAAAATTTTGAAATTGTTAAAATAGGTGTTTTGTAGAACCTATGCAAAGAGGATTTGCAGCTGCTTTTTGTGTAAGAATGAAAGGTAAAATTTCAAAATCCTTCATGGTAACTGTTAGTCGGAGTTAAACAGCTCTCTTGGGTGTCTATACACTAGGCCTTTCAGTTGTGTGGGAATAATCAGATGTGAATGTCTGTTATCAAATTCCTTGGCAAAGAAGTCCTCAATTTTATTGAGTGATAATCACAGTCTGCTCCTAGCTGTAAGCCAAGTGTTGGTTCTTTCAAGTTAGGGGCACTCTGGGAGTGTTTTCTTTTACTATTGTTGAAGGGAAGGAGATTTGGAGAGCTTTGGCTTATTCATATGGGCCAGAAAGCCTACTCTGAAATAGATCTTCACTGAAGTTTCAAGAATGAGAAGTACAAAGTCGATTCTCATGTTTCA
Organism: Ladona fulva; assembly: GCA_000376725.2. Taxonomy (NCBI): domain Eukaryota; kingdom Metazoa; phylum Arthropoda; class Insecta; order Odonata; family Libellulidae; genus Ladona; species Ladona fulva. The sequence goes on from KZ308438.1 coordinate 107,269, forward strand.
TTTACTTCCTTTTCATCTCTCCTTAGGGCATTTATTTGCCCATTTTGTGTTTGGTATTTGATAGATTTTCATCTCTGCAATAATTTTGTACAGAATCTTGATTTTGTGTCATCATTTAATGAATCCTATCAATGTGAATATGAAAGCGATTTTTGGTACTACCTCTGCAAAGTTAATTGATCCAGTGACTGAATTTTGTTGCTGTAGGATAAGAGTTGGATTATCTAAATTGGATTTTTATTGGTTGAAAACTTTTTCACACACATTGTGACACATTTTTCATTACACTTTTACTATATCTCTATGAAGATGTTGAGAAGAGTACTTCATGCTTAGATAAGGATGTTGTCCTGTAATGCATTTCTCAGGGTTTTTTTTCTGACTGAAAATGATGCCATATTGCCAATAATTTATCTTTTTTGCATACGGAGAAAAATGGCAAAGATTGATGTGTTGCAAATTTTGCATTGATCGTATTGATTTCTGGAGGATATATTTATCATATGGCATCCTATCATGTGTAATGTAGCCAGGAGATGTTCAAATTGGACTAAGATAGTTGGGTTGCCAGATAGTGCTAGTTCATTTAGTTTGCCTTGTGAGATGCAAACATGTGGGTGCACAAGGGTGCACCATGAAGAGGCAAACTAGCATTGCACCCCATTTCTAGAAGAATTCTTACACAATGATAGAATTGGTAAATGTATTACTCTGATATGGGCGTAGCTTACTGTAAAGCAAAAGGCATTATTTGCTAGAATCAAATCTTCAAATCAATCTTTGTACTGATAGAGTTTAGATATTTCAGGAACTTGGAAAACTGAAACTTTCTTTTATGGAGAAATAATGGATATTAACTTTCCACTTCACATTCGAATCATCATCAATTAATATCCTCTGTACACACAAAATTTGAATCTTATGGAAAAATTGGAAATCAGACACATGGGAGGAGTGCACTGTTGAGACCAATGATTTTCTCTGTGAGTCAGTTGAGTTTATCTGAATTTCAACTTTGGACTACCTAGGTATCCTTCACTATCATCCAACAGATGCCAAATTTCATCATGTTAATTATTCATATCCTACCAAAGGAGATGTCACCAATATCAAAATATTCAAAATTCACATGCAATGAAAGAGTTCACAAGTGTTGCTATCTATCCGATCAGAGTATGTATAAAATTAAACTGTTACTTTGCACAGCCTACTCCTGTTAATAGGATGCAGTTTAATACATACAAATTTTACTTCAGTCAAGCAATTCTTTCTTGAAAATCAATCTCCTGTTCATCTGTAACCTTTTACATCTTTGATGTTGATCTTCTGTTATGACTGCAACCTTGTTTTGATAGATAATATTTTGCATTCAACAAAGGATCAACAAATTATGTTCAAGTAGCTCATGGATTTAGAGAAAATGATCATGATGATTACATGGGTATTGGGTAATGACTGGTATTGATAGCCTGCAAAACATAATGCATGATTTGTAAGCTTGATGACAAACAGGATTTATTAGTTCTTTCCATACACTCACTGTCAAGATAATAATAGTAACTGGTGAAAATGAAATTTCTCATTGTAGGGTAGCTGACTATGATTGGGGTAGCTCAAATATTGATAAAAGGAGTGGTTAGTCTTACAGTTTTAAGTGAATGATTACTTATTGTTATTACACCTGACAAAACTAGAGCCTTCCAGTTGTGTACCTGATATTTTAATTCAGTCTTCATCAAATTTTTAAACTGAGTCGAGATATACTGTTTTGAAAAGTTGCTAGAATTTGGCAGAACTGGTTCACAGCTTATCAGTTGCTACTCATGATAACTTTTGAATCTGTATTGGTACTGTACCTCAATTTAAATGAGTCACATTGTCACATGAATTAAAACACAAGGGCTGCTATTGATTGCAGAAGAAAGGAAGAATTGTGGAGTGCTTTCATTGTTTGTCCATCCTACCTGACCTATTTTGGTTTTGACATTGGACAGAACTTGTATAATGGCACTCATTATAATGTCTGCAGCCAGATGCAAGGTGTTTGAAGCTTCTCACTAAGTTGGCTCATTTGGTGGTTGAGTTGTTTGTTTTCTTCTGACTTACAGATTGAAATTTACAGCTTTCTGGCTGTATAGTCTTGCTGCTTTACTGTTGCAGGATACTTGGCAAGAAAAATGATCCAAAATTTAAGATTAACTAACTAGTGTTATTGATTTGAGTTGAGTAGTGATGTGGGTTGTACTGTGATTGCAGATCTAGCAATCGCACTATAGAGGGGAAAAGAATTATTTTTGCAAAAAAAGGCTGTGTACTCTAAAAAGTGGTAGACATAATTTTCGTCAGTGAACCTAAAGGGATAATATGTAACACCGGTCAATCAATGGCCCATTATTGTACACTTTTCAAAAGTGCTTTGAATTTGGGTTACCCTACCCAGGTTTGTTCACCAAGTTTTATGAAAAGTTTATCTTTGGCTACTAGGTATTTGTTCAACTAGTTGTTTGGCTGAGTGATGTAATGTGCAGCATGATATCTTTTAATTTTGAAAACATGTTTATATCGAGCAGCTATGATTCCTTGATGAAGATGGGAAGTGTAGATTCCCAATAATTTCTCTAAATTCTGCTCAAAGAGAAGAATTCCTCCAATTATTTTATCATCATGCAAATTTTGGGTGTAAGAACCTGCCTCACTGTGGAGTTCTGGGAGGTGATTTGTTTAGATGAAGGTAAAATTTATTTCATGCCTTTCCTACTCTTCTGTATTGTATTCTTCAGGTTTTGCTCCTCATTCCTCTATTTTATTCATTCTACTATATTTTCTATTGCTGCTGTAAAGAGACTTCTGCTTCTTTTTAAAGGATTGTTTGGCCCTTAATTTTAACACATTTTATCTAGAAAGTATATGCATTTTCTAAATAATATTTTTATCATTAAGTCTGCCTTCTAATTCATCAAAACAAACAAGATATTAGGTGAAAATTTTCCCTGAAGGTTCTATATCCACTCACTGCAGAGAAACCTCTATCTTTTCTTTATTAATAGATACAGATTTCTAATCCTCTTCATGTGATGAGAAGGATGATGCAGCAGACAGGTTTTCACTTCATTCTTTACTGCTAAACATTCAATGAATTGGAGAAGAGATGTCAGCACCTTGTGGAAATAAAGAAGAGGAAGAATTTTGATTATTTTCTATGTAGATTGTTTACTGCTAATAAAATAGTGTGAGCATGAAAACTACCTTAGTTATTTTATTTTATTTTTCTCTGTAAAAAACAAAATCTTTGAAATTTAAATTTAAAAAAACTTTACTGGAAAGTTTCATATACATTGTTTACTTCACTCTGAGTGTGACGCAGCATATGCATCCACTCAATTCCATGGCTGTAGGGTGATGTTAATTGGAAGTATTTAAATCATCCAGGGTGCTTTTTTTCACAAGCACCAAAGAACTTGTGTAGACATTAACAAATATTTTTAACATTGTAGTAGCTCTCCATGAAAATTTATTAAACATTCTATGTACAATTGTTTCTACTTTATTATTGTCAATGAATACTTAAATTTTGCAGAGCTGTTTATATTTTACTGGTCTCCGTATTTAATGTTTAGTTGTTGACCTGAGTGTGGTATTTCTCAAAAGCTTAATTTTTTTGTGTCAAGATTTTTTTCTTTCTCACAAGCAAGAAACCATTATGTGTAGCGGTTTTTTTCAGTCACTATTATTGTAATTAATTCATCATCAAAAATAACTGAAAATATCCAAGGGGATCATCTGCTCACTTTGTTTCCCAACTAAATCACATGCCAAAGGCAGAGGTGAATTAGCTCTGTTGATGTCTTTTCAATCATTCTATTGAATACAGGAAATTGAGGTTCCTCCTTTTCCTCTTTGGAGCTGGAATCCAGAGTATATTCATTTTAGTCCTCAGAAATTGTATCTGAACTTACTGCACTATTTTCTTCCAGAGCATCAGGCAGTTGCTCTTCAGACAACTAACAAGAGCTAGAAGCCATGGTCAACTAAAGGGTTTCAGCTAAGGGAAGGTCTCAAGGCAGAAAAAAACTAAGTCACAAATGTAGGTGTTAGGAAACCTCGAATCCTATCTTCAAACACTGTAGTTAAGATACTGACAGGACTTTGAAGTTCCGAGAAGCACTGACTGGAGGGACCATGTCTTTACAGTAATTGCCATGATGAAAGAGAAAGAAAATGTTGATACAAAAAGGCAGATTAAAAGGAACCACAGGCGAGAGCATTCAGAATCACCACACACATATCAGCTCTCTGGAAGCACTTAAGTCAAATAGTGAGTGGAATGAAAGTCATTAACCAGGCACCAGATGCCTTGCTATGAGGGAGCCTTTTCTTTATTGGGCATGGGTTAGGGGAAAACTTATTTTTAGAAATGTATACATAAACAGAGAGAAGAAAAAGACCAGAATGAAAACAAGAAGCATTAGCTCGCATACACACTCTGTGGGAGTACATATATAAGTGTGGGCTATAAGAATTACTACTGAAAAATCTGGATGCATATGGTGTGTTGCATACACATGAGGCATGGATTTGAGTGGACACAGACATTGTGTTGTACACCTTGAGGGAGTAAATACCTCTATTTTAAGTCACACTTGAGAGGTTAAATATTTTTTACTTATTTTATGCAATTATTTCCAGGTTCCTTCATTTTTAGGAACCAAAGTCTTTATAGCTGAAGCTTTTAGACAACAGATAATTAATTTTGCTAATGACTATGATTTCAATACAATTTATCAATTTCAGCTGCTGATATGTACTTGGGAGGAGTGGGTAAGTGGTTTGAGGAAGAATGTATAAGGCCTATTGAAGTGGGGTTATGCTGGATAATTGGTTCATGAAAAGAGTAGGCTGACAAAGGAATTTGGGAATAAAATTGGAGAAGGTCCTTGGTCATCATCCCTGAGATAGAAGTGGAGATATAACAATATGTATTGTTTATTTTTTTACAGGCAGTATTTCCTTGGAATCACCTGCATGCAGTCTCCCTACTAAGAAAATATTGGACCAAAAAATCTGTGTCCTCACAACCTCACACTAATTAAAGATAGTAGAATATCCTAGGAAATTATTAGTATTATATTATAGATCGTTTCCTTTGTGTTTGCAATTTTTTAATTCTTGTGAATGTCCCAGGAGTACACCTGTAGGCGCTTTTCTTACTTAATTTGTTAACACTTTCCAGTGTATGTTTGAGTTTCAAGCAAGTTTGATATTTGTCTTATCTGTGTTTTTCATGTGCAGTATTACTTTTATTCTTTGATATAGGTATCATTGTTGTAATTCACCTATTTCATAGTTTCTGTTTCACAAACTGACTTTACTTAATTATCCACTCCTGAATGAGGGCAAAAAATTGACTTCATTTTTTAAACAATTTTCTTAATTTAAATTTAATTACATTATAACCCTCGTATTCTTTTACTAATTCCTCTGAACTATTGTTCTTCTCATAAGAGGAGACTATTCTTATCAAAATGTTCCTCTGCATACTTTTACACATTTAAATCTTCTACATGCTCCTTCTCTTCCTTATTCTTACTGCTTTCTCCCATGTGTCTTGTCCTTGTCTCAATTTTTTTAGCATGTATTTTAATAGATTGCTCTTTTTATGTATGGGCTCATATATTCAAGTATTTACAAATCTATTTTTTCACATAGTTCCAGAAAGCCATTTCTCTATTATTTTTTCATATTCCTTAGATGGTTGTTTAACCTTTTGCATATTCTCTTTCCTTCTTTATCAGTCATCTCAGCTTTTCTCCTTTATTCCATTTTTTTTGTTATGGCATCCATCATCCATGATTACTTTTCTCTTACACCACTTGTCAGGGTTAGTGAAATGAAAAAAATTATAAACATTTTCAAAAATAATCTGTGCAAATGAGAAACATGTCTCCATTTCTAAGCTCAGCTTAGAGACCTCATCAGCCACACAAAGATGGAGCCAGGCACACAGATGAAAGAGTTTTGATGGCCACCACATCACCCCTTCCCCCTTTGTTTGCTGAAAAGTATTAAAAAATATATATAGTTTAGAAATCGATTAAATGAGTAGGGAAATGAACTTGTCATCCACTCTTAGTCATGGTTCCCTAAGATTGTATTAGGATTCCTGTTGCTGATGTGCCTTCTGCTGGAATGTATGTTGGTTTAAGCTGGTCCACTGATACAATATCATTCTGGTATTCCCTATGTATCAGGAAGTTCTTTCCTCACCTTATCATTTCTGACAGCATGCAAGCACCAATACAAGTCTTTAAAAACAAATTTAACTCTGTTTCTGTGGTGAAATGGACCTTTTAAAATGCCCCTCAGTCTCGGGGCAAAACTGGCGGAATCTATTGGAAGGGGTTCATGATTGGTGAAAAGAACTCTTTAGGAAAGCAGAGATGGGTACTGTAGACAAGTTCTCCATGGTTCATTATCTCAATGCTGCTGTTAAGCCTAAAAGTAACACCAGGAGTATTTCCGTCCAGTCTTGGGAGGTATGACACCATAAGGCTGATTTTATTTGGCTATGGCATCCCACCATGCTGTTTGCCACAGGATGGCAGGCGGTGGTTTGCAGATGTGAGAGGCCTGCAATCTGGGAGAGGCACTGGCTTTTGAATTGTTTTCCTCGATCCATTGTCACGTGGAGGGGTGTATCAAATTGTGTCATCCATCCTGTGAGAAAGGCTCATGCCACCGTTTCTGCTGTGATATTGATATTCTCAAATGGTACTGCTTCTAGCTAACTGGCATATCTATCAAGGCAAGTCAGACAATAGCAGAAACCTTGCGACAATGGAAGGGGGCCAACGATGTCCAGATGAACATGTTTGAATCGGTTTTGTGATTGTGGGAAGTTACCAATAAGAAATGAGACATGCCATGTTATCTTAGAGCACTGACATGGGATACACTCCTTCGCCCATTGTTGGTAGTTCTTCTTAAGTAATGGCCAGACATAGTGGGCTGCCACACGTCTTGCTGGTTTCTTAATGCCTGGATGGTTAAAGTTACAGAAATACTGCTTCAGGAGCAGCTCAGGAATGATGGGGCATGCTGCAGGTGTGGAAACTTCATCGCCATCCTCTCCAAAGCACCATCAATTCATCTTAAGACAACTTCATTGGGTACTGAATATGTTTCATTGTTTTATTGAAAAACCAATCAAAGGTAGAATTTTTTCTAATTTATTTATAGGCATCTACACTGTTGGGGAATGATTAGGGGGAAAATGGAGGGCTAGCAAAATAAGTAGAAAATGATTTCTACTCATGAAATTGAAGAAAACTGGGGTGTTGAATAAGAAAGGTTTCTTTCAGTAATCATTGATTCTATTTATTCCAATTGTCTCTGTATGAAATAGCAGCCCAAGGAATATTTTAAACTGTTCAATAGTAACATCTTTCCAGCTTCATATTTTAGAGCTTACCCCAGGAGATTTGAAGAGAATGTCAACATAGTCATTCAACTCTTTTATGATTAGTTCAAAGAACTTGTCATTTGCCAACAGATTGAAATAATTGATTGGTTCACTACCTAAATTATTCACATTTAACCTCGTACTTCCCATGAAAGGAATTTTTTGCAATGTGGTTGGCACCAATCAAAGGACCCTGCAATTGGTACTGGTGATGTTGTACTGGCTTCTGCTTCTTCCAGAGCAGCTCAGGAATAAAGGGTCGTGCTGCAGGTGTGGAGACTTTGCAAATGACCCTCATTGGCTGGACAAAGATGGTGCTGGGTGCACAGATGGAATAGTTGCAATGGCCACCTCACATTTCTTCCTGAGCATTTTCCAACAAATTTTTCTTTCTTAATCTCACTATTTACACTAGTAGTCGTCAATGATGATCTGAGACAAGAATTACCTATTTTATTATCAATCAACATTATCTAATTCTTAGCTGTTCCTAGCATTCATAAACATCTTTCACTCTATCAGCATCTCATGAAGCACTGATTGGAAAAGAAAGATATGAATTAGGTTTGAAATGATTGTTTAGAGAGAATCTAATGTTCTGTGGAAATGCTGCTTTTTTCAATATTGGCTTTGGAAGAAAGGCCAAGAATTTCTCAAAAGTTTGCTTGGAAATTTTCTTCAGGTTTGATCTGTGGGTGTTAAGCAAGTCTTGTTTAAGGAATGTAAGGCCATTCCTTTTTCACAATTAACCCTTCATCTTTTAACATGTGCACAGCAAACATAATAAAAATAATGTAAATGTCAGAGATTGGGTGATTTTTGACCCAATCTCTTTTCTTCCTATTCAGAAACTTTAATCAATAAAAAAATCGTTTAAATATAATAAGAATACATTTTATTATTTGTAATGATTAAAAGTAAATTGTTCAAAAAATAAATTAAAACTAACACAAGATATTTCTTGAGTAAATACCGTAAACCAAGGCAGTTACTTTGTGACAGTCTTTGTAAAGTTCTTGTTGAAAATATGAATATTAAACAAAAATATTTTGACATTGGTCATAATCATCACTTATATTTTAATTATGCAGGAGACTTTTAACTAAATATTATTTGGACATAATATTTCACCAAGTACCTGTCACAATGTTACCCCCCCATTAAAGTACAACTTTGTGACAGACAGATTTGTCATTATTTATGGGTATAATTTTACTTTTGTCACAAAGTTGAACTTGCATATGGTTATTTTAGGACTCTAAAAGACATAGGTAAGGAAACAAATGTTGAATAATTTTGTCAGAATTATATCATGAATTTAATAGTTCTAAACAATCATATAAACACAGTACATAAAAGTAAATACAAGAAAATGATTTAGTAAAAAAATTCATGTAGCAGAGAAGTTTTTAATAGTTATACTTCTGCTGGCAACCCATTCATTCCTGGAACATCAAAAATGTCTTGCTTTCCTTTTTGTTTAGGATAATTTATCCTGCACACTATTTCTTCATCTTGGTACCAGATTTCATCCTTCTCACACGGCCATCTCCAATGTTTTCCTTATCTTTCCATCACATTCACTAATATACCTTGTTTGCCAATTTTGGTAATCATTCCTGGATAGTATTTTCCCTCAAAAATTACGGCAGTATAGACCCTAATATTTTATCTTCCTCTCTCTGATCGCAGGAATTACATTGGTTTCTAATTGAGAGTATATTTCATACCAACTGTTATCTGATTCTGTATAAACAACTGACTCTGAACCATTTTCACTCAAAGAATCAGATGTTTGAATTTTCTGTCGAGTGTTCTTTTTGGCACTATTTGTGCTAGTTGCAGAAGGTGCTGTAATATTTGAACTTGATGAACTCTGTACATCCAATTCAGAGATACTCTTTCCAGGAGTCACATTTATTCTTCTCTTTCTTGTCAGCCTTTTCTCTGTCTATTCAGTTCTTTGCTGATTCAGATGTTCAGTAAAGCTGTTACATTTTCTTTTACAGATTCATTTTCTCTATCTTGAACATGTCCATATAATCGATTTAGAACCTCTTCTCTGTTAAGGGGGTGTATTCCAGCTTTCCTAAATCCAGAAGACAGGTTTTTTCCTTGATTTTCCTCAATTTTCTCTACCAATTTCTTTAGTAAATTTGGAAATTCCTGCTTGTGTATCATTGCAGTTCTTAGCCCAGCAGCAGTTTCCTTCCATTCTGCTAATATAATTTTCCAACTTCTCTTTAATGAGCGAAAAAATGCAACATCACTGCAATAGGTGTGTTGCATTCGGTGGTAGTGCTATGAGACATATTATGCTTCCCACACTTACGAATGACCTCCAAGTTGAGATGGGAACTAAGATTATCACCAATCAGAACCTTAGGTCCATCTTGTCTCCTCAGAATTGGTAGCATTGTATTCATAAAAAAGCCCTCAAAAGTTTTGCAATCAAACCAACCAGAAGAAGTGCAGTTGTACCTTTCACCAGCTGGACCTCCTTCTATCCAGGTGCCCCACAAGTGCTTTGATTTATAATTAATGTATATTGGAGCTAGCTTACCTTCAGCATTTCCGCAGAACATAACTGAAGTACAAGATTTTGTCGAATTTTGAATTCTTTCCAGGTACTTTTTACCTCTTTTTGTGATTATTTTAGATGATCCTGCATCATCTACAAGATTAGTTTCATTGTAGTTCCAGATATTGGAACCTGGAACCCCTTCAATTTCACTCTCTAAATGATAAAAAAATGGATTGATCACTTTTTTATCCACTGCTGCTCTTGCAGTTGATATATTCTGGGTGAACCTTTGAGTTAGAATTCGATGTCCAGCCATGAAAGAGTTATGCCAGTCAACACCGGGAAAGTTGTTCTTAAAACAAGTTACAGTATGTCCAACTCGGTCCAGATAGGACTTCACTATGCATCTGAGGTCAAATCCAGTCAATGGAAAACCATAGTTTGATATTGCAAGACAATAATACACAAAAGCCTGCTCTTCAGTTTCTGTAAAAACAGTCGGATGTCCTGGAGTACGCTCATGCCTTCCTTTTAGTTTTAACCACAGTATATTTCTATGTATCCCATACTTTAAAGTTAACATTATCCATTGATATTCTTTTTTAGTACTATTTTAAAACATTACACTCATATTAACTTAAATAACCTTACTTTTCAGCTGCTTTATGTAAAGAAATTTTGTTTCATTTTATCTCATCCAGGGCCTCTATCTGTGTAGCATCTGCATAATTGCGATATGGGCGTGATCCAATCTTCCTTCCATATGTTCAAGGCATTATGGCCCCTAAAATTAAAATTAAACATGACAAGATATCAGGGGGCAACATTGTGAGTGACATTTTTGTCACAATGTTGTACCACACTTCTGCAGGTTGCAACTATTTTGTTGAAAATATAAGCAAAAATAATTGTTCCAAAATACTACTTTCACTGAGTTATTATAATAAAATAGGTATACATATAAACTCACTTTGAAATCCACAGCTGCAATATACACCAGCACAAACTTTCACAACTTTCCCAAAACTAACTTGAATCATGTAAGCTTTCAAAAACTGTCCCCGCCTCACTGCATGTATTTCCAAGAGTCACAACCAAGAAACAGAAGTTTCTGGTCACACACTGCTGAAACAATGTCTCCCTAAATTGCTTTGGAAAGCAAGAATAAAAATAAAGCGTGTTGTTGTGCTTATGTGTCACAAAGTTGCACCTGCTATCACAAAATACCCCCGGTATTACGGTACATAATTTTGAAATTAGTTATCATATGTTAGGGAATAGAAACAAAAATGACAAAACAAAAGGGGAATAACCTTACGAGTCACTTGAAGATGCAGAGCAAATCCCACATAATATATTCACATATTTTATAGGATGACCTTTGCAGACAAAATTATCTCAGTTGTTGCTCCTGGTCATGACCTTGTTGTTTCCTCTGCGATGTAAGTAGCATCTGCCTCGTTTGCAACTCTCCACATTTTGTTCCCTCCTTGACATTTTGATTACTCTCCTACTTGATTCTATAGCACGAGATTCAGCCAGTAAAATATCTTCTCATCGCATAAAGTCCATACTTTAATTCCATACATTTTGGATTTGTTAGGTATGTAGACTTTGAATGAACACATTCCCCAAAAAGAAACAAGTTGTTTGTTTACAGTACCAAATTCAGATGTGTGATAGCTTTCTTGGCAATTTTTTGCAAACATTTCTGTTATCTTGTGGATGGGAGCCAATTTATTGTCAAATTTTCACTTAACCCTTGTTCCCACATCATCAAATCGAATATACGTCAGTACATCACAAAATTTCTCTCTATTCATTGCAGCTTTATAGATAGGTCTTTGTAATGCTTCATTCCCCTCCCAGTATTTGTTTGTTTGAGCTGAATTCATGAAATCTTCCTGAAAGTAGTAAAACTCCCATAAATGCTTTCATTCCTATCACGTCAATGTTTGTCCAGTCCTTACTTCCTGCACTCAGTGCAGAATTCAAATCTACAATGGAATGATGAGCTCTCTGGTTGGTGAAGTTTACAATCTTATTGGTAATATCTTCAGAAATGAATAACTCAAAAAATCTAAAACAGAGTTTACATCCATAATTCTCTCTGTGAGTCTCATTGCATTCCATAGGGTATTTTCTCTACAAGTTTTACTCAGAAATTTAGTAATATATTTCCATAGTCTTTCACCTACTTGCTCATCCCAGTCATCAAGGTTATCAACATCACAATCAGCCATTTGGAATTCATTGTCTCCTTGAAGGATTTGCTCGTAATCACTAGGGTCACTTACGTGATTCACAGCACTGTTGGGTGTCTCAGGTCGAGAAACTTCCTCTTGATCACTTTTTTCTCCTTATCGAATCAACGCGTGAAAAATCTCTTCCAGATTGATAAAAAGATGTTCAGCTACCATGTCTACAGAGAATAGATTCTTACTCAATGGAAAGAACTTGGTACTATACTCCCAGTTCATTGTAAAAAAATAGACTGACTGTCTTTTAAGAATATTCACAATCGGTTGACTTGTCTGAACATGTTGATTCTGACCTGAAAAAGCTTTAGCAGTTGCCCAGTGAATATAAGGGGTCTGTTTTTGGGAGTGGGTAATAGGAGTGTGTTATCTTTGTGTTCTGTAACAGTTTATGGAATACAATGCAACTCTGGAATATCACCTGCAGAGAATTTCAGCATCTCACACCCTTTTGTCATGTCCAGGTTAACCGACCATAAGCTAATAAATATTGTATTTCTTTTAACCTTCCTGACATATAATGAGGAATTTGACAATTTTTATCATAATAGAGGAATACCTAGTAGTAAGAAATAAAATATATATTATACAGATATTTACTTTTTCCACAGTAATTTATTATGGAACTACTGGTTTCGGCTATATAGCCATCGTCAGGTTCACAGAACACTAAATAAGCGAACAGGCAAATACAAAAGACATGGGAATACAAAGTAATAACCAATTAGGAATGGGTAAGAGAGGGAGGAAGGGGAAGGGTTACTGGTAATGGCAGCATGGGGTGAGAGGGCAGATTCCAAGATGGGGAGGGAGAAAGAAAGGGGTATTCATTAGTAAGGGAAAAATGAGGAAAGGAGAGGTGATATATGATTTTGAGTTGTTCCAGGGCGTTGAGGTGAGGACCTTTATCACAGCCACCTCTGTAGATTTTAAGAAATAAAATATTGAGCATAACATTGAAAATACTTGAAAAGAGTAAAAAGTGGGCTCAAAAAGGCCTGATATCCACTGTTGAAGTGTAAATTCACCTAGAAATGTTTTAATAACCATAAAATTAATTAGTTTGGAAAATACAAAGCATTATAACCTGTTTAGCAACAAAAAAAATTGATCTCGCCTGGTGAGTTTGGGTCACTGGATATCATCTTTTTATGGTGTGTTCAAAATGTATTTTTTTTTGGAAATACATTATAAGTAAAATCATTTTTTTTGCATAGAAAGTTTATGGTAGTTTCTAAAGCAAGGGGTAATGCAAAATCCAAGATTTCCAGGGCAATATTGTGGCCTTTCTTTGTTTTGTTTCCCAGTAATATTTACATTGGTGTTGTTTTGGTTTTCCATTTTCACCTTTTGGGCAGTATTCTGGAGGATGGTGAACAGATTGGGTGAAAAGGGGCATGGGGGGGGGGGGGAATGGCAATGGGAGGAATACCCAGGAATGCTGGCGGAAAGGGGGTGGGAGGGGATGGAGGTAGGAATTAAGGTTGGGGAAGAATGGGGGGTGGAAGGGGGGATGAGTGGGAGAGGTGCCATGGGATATGACAGTTTGGGGGACAGTTGAAGGAGAGTTGAGAAAATATTCATTGACAATGTTGTAATCAAGATTTTTTACAATGCCTGAGAATTTCAAGTTGCTCCAAAGCATCCAATCTGGGCCCTTAACCCCTTTTGACCCTGATGTAATTAAGCAGTAATTAGCCAAAAAGACGATGGGCATTTGAAAAAATTATTTGGTTACATTGGGGTACCCTTTTTGACAGGCTACTATAGGAGATCTAGACATCAGACATATAGAAAAGTATATATATTTATAAACAGGACAAAATGAAGAAAAAGCGCATAATTAGTAAATTTATGTCTTACCTTCCATGCCAGAAAAAATAAGTAAAACACAGCAGGCAGTATTGATTTTCCATGCGAAAAATAATTTATTTTCTGTCCATTAATTAATGAAACTGATTTTTGATTGTGAAAACTCAAAAATTAGATGAAAATAGTTTTTTATACAGTTATCTTTGAAATGAAATAATATTTACAAGTCTTTACAGTTATTTACATGTTCAAACCTTGGTTTGAATAAATCATATTTTTTGTGTGCACTCTGAGAAAAAAGTAGGTAGTTTCCTATACTTGAAATAAGTGAAAAAGAGATTGTCCTTTATATATTTCTTTACAAAAAGTCCTTTGTATATAGATAAAAATACATAATTATTAGTTATTTATTCACTTTTCCTTTTTTTGCCCAGGCTTTATCAGTGTTTTTCATTATTATTTTCTTTCAATATTGATAATAAATATATACACATATGTACAGTTAAGTCATTATTTCTCCAATTCGTTTTTACTGTCACTACTTGCACTTGTTGCACAACATGTTTGATCATGTATGGGGGCCTTTAGAGCAGAAGTGACGGACACAATTTAAAGTTACTAGTATGCTTACATTGAAACAAATGTTTTGCAGAGTGCAATTTTTCCACCTGGTTGTGAGTGAACACATGCTCACGTTCATTTCTTCTAACACAACTTCCTTCCAGTCTGGCCTAAATACACACTATTGCACACCTCGCAAAGAAGATGGTAAACACCACAGTGTTGTATAGTGTCAATATTATCTTTGTGGTTAACAAACCTGTGTTTAAGTGTTGTGGCACTTGAATGACACTTTCTTATTTTTGGAGATCAATCAGGAGAGGGCGAGGGAAATGTTTCCCAGAAAAGGCAGGCTACACCATTTGGTGGGGTCCTCATCACATTTGGTGTGGAAAATGAGGTCCAAAGCTGTATTCCTCTTCTTTCTGGTGATCAAATTTTCCACCATGTGTTCTGGACAACCGTTGACCTGAGACACATGTTGTATGGTATCCCACTCTTTCTGGTAATCCACTTCCATGAGGAGGATATGTAGTAATTGGTTTGTCATGGAGTGGAAGGCAGCCATTCTTTTGGGGGAACATGATATGAATCAGAACTATTAGTTCTGATTCTCCATCTATGTATGACAGTTTTTTTTTAAATCCCAAAGGTGTGTTTATTGTTGATTATTTTAATAGAAAGGTCGAGGAAATTTAATTGCCTATTGGATTATTTTTCCAATGTAAAAACTATACTTTTATGTAGGGAATTAATATTATTAAAAAAAAATCTATCTCTCACTGCCACACCAGAGACAAATAATGTTTTCTTCATAACTGAACCAGTATTTAATATATTTAACCCCTGAATGACAAGAGGAAAAAAGATTTTCCTCTAGGTGATCAATGAAAATATCAGCTAAAAAAAGAGATAAAGGCAAGCCAATGGCAAGACCTTCATTTTGTTTGTTGAGCTTCCTGTAAAGCGGAAATATTTTTTTAAAAAGTCCATGAGGATAAACTTATACTAGACCGTAGATACAAGGACGACACAACCATGGTTTCATAACCAAGCTACTTCTTGTGACCGGATTAGGGATCTTCGCATCTTTTCTTCGTCATTCAAGAGGCCCCCAGCGACCCTGCCATCGAAATTGCTGGTTGCAAGGCTATAGTGGACTAGTGCAAAAGAAGCCTTAGAATGCAGCTGAAATTTGGGACAAAAGAAGGGGATATGGCGTTTTACCTTGCATTTTTCTTTTCCTCCCATTGAGAAATCTACATTTGCCATAATTACCAGATGTTTTCCTACACAGCGGAAATACCCTAAGTCTGGTGGCAAACCTAAAGCTCACATGCCAAAAGTGGCACACGAATATAGAATGGTACTATGGATCTTCCTCAAAATCTAGCTTTTGGCAGGACCGGCACTAGGCTGAATGCCTACCCACATGCAAACTCAAATTGCCAACTTTATTTTGTGTGTAAGAAATTAGTATTGCAGGAATAAGTTTGGCAAATCTACAAAATTGGCACCCACCTTCTAAGGCTCTGAAGGCCCTTCTGCCGGCCATGTCTATTGAAATAATCTACTTAGAATTTGTATCATATTCAATCTTCTATATGATTTGCTATCACTGGCTCAAGGTTAGCTTGTATCATATAATTTTCGAGTTCAAAACATTAATTCATAGTCATTGCTTTCCTGGTAATGTTATGAGGTCTCAAAAATTCGTGGATTATAGCATGCAATAAACTATAATAATATTATAGTTTTCCTTTGTTCCTTTGTACTACGGCTGGCAACTGGAGCCTTTAGAACAAGCCCAATCCTCAGCAATCCTCAGCCTCTACTCAGACTCAGGAGAACCACCGCTCGAAACGAGAAGAAACACACTAATGTGTAACTACATTAGTAAGATTTTATCCATGAAAGCACACCCTTGCAACAAAATAGTTTTTAACCCACGTTTTTTAACTCTTTTTAATAACAGACCACGAGTAACTAAACCCCTGCCAATCCGGCTGAAAGAATTTTTAGATGAGATGAATGTGGACTTGCCTTTGGTATATCCTCATAGACCCTCAAGACACATACCTTGGCATGTGCCATTCCCTGAGACTCTGACCTCGTTATCAAGGCT
>KZ308438.1:125959-137425 GCA_000376725.2 Ladona fulva
TGCCTCTGTGAGGACCTCGGACGGCAGGTTGTGCCACTATGTGGAGACTGCCAGTCTTGCTCACAAAGCATTCCCTTAACAGTGTGAGAGAGACGCGGCACGGTAGTTCAGTGGTTAGAATACCTGCCCGGAAAGTGGGAGACCTGGGTTCGAGTCCCAGTCGTGTCGCTATTTTTCACACTTGTTATTCCTAATGAGCTAATGCCTGAATTTTACGTTTAGCATTTTAAGTCGTTTAAGTACTACAATGAATACTTAAAATGGACTTAAACTAATGTTCATTTTAGAGCATGGTATCATAATGGTTTGTTGGTGTTAAAATGTAGATTATAGCTAATCTCCTACATGTATCATGGATTAGAATTTATATTAATTGTACTCGACACTTTAACTTTAAAAATCGTTATAATACCGTGCTCTAAAGTGAAGATTAGTTAAAATCCATTTTAAGTATACATTATAATCCCGGACCTAAGACTATTGATTTATTAATATGCATTTAACGTTACAGATAGGCAACAACAGGCCAGTTAATGTTATGAAAATTGAAGTTGACGTGAGTTTTGAAAGGTTGTGTCAAAATAATTTCATTTAAACACATTTACGGAGTACGAAACATGCATAGTCTGTCTTGATTGCTGTCAATAGCCTCGAAGGCTCCGTTTCCTACACTCTCCATATAAAGAGAAGCAGCGAAGAAAATCTCTTTTTCACTCGCTCACAAACTTAACATCAACAAACTAAGTTATAAAAAGATAAAAAACATCGAACTAAATTAAAATATCACTTTATTTACAAAATGACTGGTTTTGACGTTTCAGCGTCATCTTTAGGTTCATCTGTCGTAATACGATCATTTTATATAATTATGAAACTGCTTCGTCGTCTAACATAAGCAGCTGCAAGAGTTCCGGCATGAAGCAGTCAGTCCAGTAACTTATTAGGGATTTATTATTACTTGATATTAACTACCATCATCGACATAAAAGCCCTTTAACTCGGTTCAGTGAGTCTTTTGTAAGCAA
Source organism: Ladona fulva (assembly GCA_000376725.2). NCBI lineage: Eukaryota > Metazoa > Arthropoda > Insecta > Odonata > Libellulidae > Ladona > Ladona fulva. The sequence goes on from KZ308438.1 coordinate 126,985, forward strand.
CATTAATTCTTAATACGTTATTGCACACTTACATTTTTGTGGATCGAACGTGACGGTGTCACTATTTTCAAAGGCACTGCGTGTTGGTAAAATAACGTGATTTTAAACAGTAATAAACCACCATAACTATGATATTAATTGTATAACTCTCTTATAGTGTGCATGTAGGCACCATACCTATTACTTTGCCATTGTTAATGGTTCAACGCAAACTCGTCTTGTATTTTCTGCATATCATCAATAAGGAATGCAGGACATTCAAGAATCTGTAAACATTCTATTTCTCTGTTCACTTGCTGTACCTCTTTGTTTAAAACAGCAAATATTTCATTTTTTAGAATGAATATCGTTCGTGGCCTTGTTAATCCATTATCTTATTACTCTTTTTTTATATTGCGTGAATCACAAGTGGTTGAGATTGAATGCTGTAAGGTAATTCTTGGAAACCGCCTATTTGTTCAGTACGAAACCACGCTATTTCTCGAGCAAAGATTAATTGTTTATTAAGTGAATGCGTTGATTTACTCGAGTAAAGAATGATTCAGTATGATGCGACTCATTACTAATTGCAGATGCTTTCTTGGAAAGTAGGGGAGACCAGGGCAAAATGATCCCTCTAAAATATATTTTGCATTAATTGTGTGATAAAATTTAAGTAGGAGGAAGAAAACTAAGCATGTGTTTTTACGATAATCTTAGATGCTACTGACAATTTTTTGGAATTTTTAATACCGAATAACAACTGTGAATTAATCCATTTATTGATGTCATACAAAGGATCATTTTGCCCCGGGTGTCCGGGGCAGAATGATCCCCTATTAGTTATGCATGGAAAATTTCAACTCTGTTTAAAAAATGCATTTTATGAGCAACAAACAAATGAATTAGAACAATATTTTCTGCAATATATTCAAACAAATGCTATTTATTAGAAAAATAAGAAAATACACAGGAAAAATAGGTTTTTTATTTTGGTTTACAAAAATGTTTTCTATGATTAATTAAAAAGTTAATGGCTATTCAAAAACAGGAAAAATGCATATTATCATGCCAAAAAATATTCTTGGAAATACATATCACAAATTTAGGTTTCTTTGACTTTTTGGGGTTTTGCATGTACGGCACAGGTCACAAACGAAAATGTCATCGTCATCATCAATACCCGCACATTGTTCATGAGCCCAATGCTGACACATCTGACACTTAATCCAACCTTCGCCTCCTGCAGACCTTAAATATGTGTCACTGCAATAAATGCACTCAGGATTACTATTGTTTCCGTCCTCAGGGTCAGAACTTTCATCGTCTAGTGATTGCGTTCTCTTCTTAATGTTCATTTTCGCCAAAGACCTTACAGCTTTCTTATGTCTTCCTTGCATCTTCATTTGTTGTCTCTTTTCTTTTTCGTCTCTCTTTCGCTTTTCATCCACCAATGAATTTTTATATGGACTGCTTGTAAGAACTGTTGCACCTAATCTTCGACGTTTCGTAACAGCTCTTGGACCCTTCATTTTGGGTATTGGCTTTACGTCAGCCGGGGAGACGGAGCCAAAGTCTGTTACATGGCATGAAGTAAGTAAACTGCAACCTGGTTGAAATAAATCATCTGGAAGGTCTGTTTCCTCAACAGAACTCGTAGATGCTGAACCAGTTAACACAGTAGGCTCTGCAGATGTATTTCCAGGATTTAAAGAAGACTGGTCGAATGGTTCACCGTCAACTTTTGTCATGTTTGTATTTTTTTGTGCATGTGTTGCATGATCTTCTGCTTGGTCTGTTGTTTCTGCCGCTACAAAATCTACATCTGTGAAAATGTCGGAATCTAATGGATATATCCCACATTTCTTGAACCCCTTTATCGCATTCATCGGAGTACAGGCTTTCAGATAAGCCTCTCCAAAAATTTGACTTATCTGAAATAGTGTCACTACCCTTCCAGGATGGTTGTTTAGCCATTTCTCCAGTGCCATGTCGTAATATGTACTCAAAGAGAACATGACTGACACATCCAATGGTTAAAGTTTGTGTGTACAGCGAGGAGGCAGACACACTATGGTAACAAAGTGTGTTCTGGCTGCCTCAATAACTTTCAAATTTTTCGTGTGACTCAGATGTCCATCCATCAACAGCAGCGCTGGATCCTCCTTGGATGGTTTCGCATGTTGAATGAAGTGGTGAAACCATGTTTCGAACACTTCAAGTCTCATCCATCCACTAGAGTTGCAGGCGAAAATAGTTCCAGGAGGTGCTCCATCCATTAACTCTGCCTTCATTCTTTTGCGAGGAAATATTAACATAGGTGGCACGAAGGTTCCACCAGCAGACATGCATATAACAGCCGTAGTTGTTTCGCCACGCTCGCCAGACACAATTCTTCCAACTTGGCGTCTGCCCCTTTTAGCCAGAATTCCTGGAGGACACTGTCCCAATTGAAGTTTCATCCACGTTAAAAATCCGGTGGGGAGGATACTGTTGAGCGGAATTCACTTCTCCAAGAATCTTGAAAAATTGCGTGACCACGGGTCTAGCAGCAGATGTTGACTCTGGAACTCTCAGAGACACCTCCGGATGTCGACGACGAAAACCAAGTAACCAATCCTCTCCTGCCAAACCTAGTTCGGAGCTGAAAGGATGAGGAATCCCATTCTTCTCTGCCAACTGAAACGCCAGAGAGCGTACATCTCGAAGTGTTGTTCCGTAGAATCGTGTTTCCATTTCCAAAATATTGTTAACTAACTCTTCTTCTTGAGCCTGGTTGAACACAGGTTTGTAATTTCCTAAAACTGTATTCACTAAGACAGCAGCAACATTTTTGCTGGTTACTCTTCTTTTAAGAGACATTCTAGGAACTCCAAAGTTTCTGCTGGCGGTCTTCACAGGCATTCCGTTTTCAACAGCTTCAATAGCGTTACTCATATTTTCTGTGGACCAGCTTTGTCGGTCTGTTTTTCGTTTATATGTTCATACCATTCTCCAATCTGAAAACAAAACAAACAAATAGTAGCCAAATTAAGAAATCTGAACATAAATATAAATAGAACGCCATATTGAATGATGAAATAAAGGGCACATAAGAATCACAGATTATCACTTAAAACGCGTACGCATGTTTATGAAAAATAACAGGGATATAGTTAAGAACACAGAATTTGCAAACTACCACTCACCTTAGATGAAGAGAGCCAGAAATAACCTTTTTGTCTCTAAATTTTCAACGGAAGCCACAGTATGAGCCAAGTTACAGCCACAGTTTCAGCCTCAATTGAGGACGTAGTTCGACCGTTCTCCACAAGATAACATGATTAATCACGTAAAAATTGAGGGTGATTGTTTTGCCCCAGGGGATCGTTATGCCGTGGTCTCCCATACTCTACATATAGGATAGCCAAAAGGAGAACAGTGTTAGAATATATGTATGAGAGAGAAGTCTTCCTTCAAGCAATGCCTAAAGAAGTAATCCAGAGAATTTTTGCTCATTTTTATAGGCCAAGCAGGGGATAAAGTACAACAGAAAACAAACATCCAAATACCAACTGTATTTGCAATGCCACAGTCATTACTTTCTTAGCTTCACAGCTTTAACCACTCATCTGGTTATTTAATTTTGTTATGACCAGCTTGTGGGTTACTTTTTTCTAATAAAATGTTCGTTGATATGCAAAAGGCAAGAAGTACATATTTGGCCATATTAAATGTAATATTAAGGAAATGGTTTAATAAATAATTTTTCTGTCATAGAAACTGAAGGGAAAATAACTTAATACACGACACCGAGTTATGCCTTAACAATTATTTATTGATAAAATCGTCCGTGTAGGTGGTTTACAAAACAAAGGTGCACAAGACGCGAGGTGTTACAAAACGTGAGGCTCGAGATACGGCATTTCGCGAGTCGGCCGAGAGAGCGTCCTTTTTCCATCGTGTCCCACACCTCTCGGAGCGCCTTGGTGGCCATCGCCGGAACCTCTAACAACCGCCGTCTGTGGCGCACCAGACAATGGCCGCTACACCACCCCCTCCGCAGTATCAGAGTTCGCCTGATAAGGGAAAGGGAGATAAAAAAATACAATCAATTAATTGGTAATGTATTCGCGCAGGTTCACCGGGAAGTGAACCCGGCGTCCAGAGCGAGTCGCTCTGGGAGGTGGCGGTTGTGGATCGTTCGTCTCCGAATGAGACAGTGGCTGCGATGTCGGCCTCCCACTCTGAATGTGTTGTCCTCCTGTCGCCGTAAGGTCATCGTCCAAGAGGTGAGCTGGCTTGAGGCGGTCAATGGAGACCGTAGTTTCTCTTCCTCTTAACCGGAGACGGAAAAATTTCTGGCCAGGCTTGATGACTTCGCATGGCCCTTCGTAGGGCTCCTGAGTAGTCCTTGGGACACTTTGAGCCGTTCAAAAGGAATTTGTCCTGATTGAATATATCAGAATGAATACAACCGATCATGTCAATTGGCTTGCTCGCTTTTGTGAAATTTCTTCTTTTTGCTAATCCTGCATTATGATGATCCAGATTATCCATTAAACCTGCTGTATCATCATACCATTGTGACATTGTTAAGTGGGATTGTTTCGCCGCGGGGCCGTATGAAAGTAAATTTTCAATGTAGGATCTATAAGCATAAGTGTTGCTGAGTGGCGAAACCAACTTTTGATTCGAATAAACATCCACTTGTGAGAAGAGAGAATGCAAAAAGTTATTTACAGGCCCGACTTTTTGTTCCTCCGCAGTGTCAGCTCCATCTGTTTTGACTATTTTAGCGACCACGTGGATTAATGTATGCCTGAGATCGATATATTCGTCACCAGCACCGCTGACAACAAACTCCAATGGTGAATCGTCATTTATCGACGAAAGAGGTTTGTAATGGACCCATTGAGAATTGCGAATGCTTGTTTGAGTGGGAGGAATCGTAAACAGATCCAACTCAGATTTAGCACACTCACTAGAATGAGAATGCAAGAACGACATTTTAATCAAAAATATCTAACTCTCGTTTCACAGACTGACGACGCACCTTTTTTCTGATTGTTTTACCGTTTTTGCTACTGATCCTTTTCACTTTTCTCTTGGACTTCACCTTCTTTCTTTTCTTAGGCTTCTTTCTTCTCTGAGATTCAGCCGAAGAATGACGTCGGTTGACGACTCGAGGCTTCTTATAACCGGATCCTTTCATTAATTTACCAATCGAGTCAACAGCTTTCCTCTTTAGATTATCACTGGCTTCGTCCACATGTCTCAGTACCGATTCAGGGATAGGTCTGTTCTGAACCACATCACCCAGTAAATTGACGCCGGTGCGTAAGACCGCCGGTGTGTAAGACCTCCTTACCGACGGCCTTTGCACCTCTAGAAAGAAACGGTAAAGCAGCCCTGAATATGCCCCCCAAAAAAACTTCGGATACCATGACCCCCTCGGTGTGGGTTCCTCCACGTGGAGAGGGGGGGGGGGTACTTTCGGAGGGCTCTCATGCTTCATCACATCTTTTCTCACCATCAATCACCCCCTCATTTTCTTCTACTCATTTGTTGCTGGCCCTCTCTGTGTGCGGAACGCCCACCCATGCGTTTGCCGTGCATGGCGACCCGTGTCGGAGGGAAAGGGGATCCTGGTGGCTGAGGGGACCTCCCTTAGAGGGGAGGTATCCCCAACACTCCACTTTGGCCCCTGCCTCTCCTAGACGGGTGGCCGGGAACTAACCCACTCCCGGTCAATCGGCTGCTGGTGGCTGGGGAGCCGGGAGGCTCCTTTCGAGCGTACGCCAGCTGGGTAGTTTGGGGCCACTGGAGCTGCATTAGTCTTGCAGGGAGAGTGGCTGCCGAGCTATATCCCCGAGGTAGCCCTGACGCTGAAGTTCAGCGTCCCCTCGTTGGGCTCCGTGGTGGGTGGGGAGCCTCGGGGATGAATATCTACTCATATCTATGGATACCAATTTAAATAACCTATCAAAAAGGCAGCGCAGAGAGGCTGAGATTAATAATGACAATTGTAATAGTGACAAAAGGTTTTTCGTTATCACGAGTATTATAGAGGGAGCTCTAAAAAAACTGTCACCTTTTGCCATAAATAGAATATTGAGGTTCTTAGTCGGGGAAATAAAATCAGTTAAACGTCTACGTGATGGATCATATTTGGTGGNTCGAGTATACATTTAACTGATGACACCTAACTATTTTCGTTATTGAGGAGAATCAGCTAATTTTTAGAACAGCAGTTGGCGCAAATAACCTAGGTGTTGAAGCGCCTTTTTCCATCATACTTCTACTACTACTTTTCCTTTGTAAATAGCACATGATATCATACACACAATATTTAACATATTAAGTAATAAATAGATATGTAACATGTGACAGTATAGAATAGTTTTAAAGGTAAGATTTGGAAAATAGAAAGATTGAAATAAAAAATGAATATGCTTTGATGTCATTACAAATGATGAATATCAGAGCAGTTTTCAACATATTTTTCAAAGGATTTGATAGATGGCAAAGAGCTGTAGTAGAAGGAAAAAAACCTGGCAGAGATATCCACTTTCCCCACCAAAATAGGGGATTTTACAGATAGGCAGATATATCCCTGCTCCCCACCAAACAGAGGATTCCGAGTAGTGGATATTTCCATGCTTCCCACAGAAAGGGTTAATTCCTTGGAGGAAATCCAATTTGCCAGTAGCTTTCTTTTCCTTAAATCAGTTAAGGACTTCAATAATACCTGAAATACACTTTGTAGTGTAACTTTTAAGGGATGTATTTATATACAGAGGACTGTTATGCAAACATTAAATCTGAAAAGTTCTCATCCAACCTACACTAATCGCTATCACAGAATGTGGACTACATGACCTTCAACTCCTTATTCATTCTCTCACAAACATTACTTTGTGGGTGGTAAGGAGCAGAATGGTATACCTTAATGCCGGACATATTGCAGACTTTTCTCAGCTCTTTACCCACATATTTTGATCTGTCATCTGCAATCATAATCTCCAGACAGCCACAAAGATTAATTACACCCATGCATGAATGTTTAACAAAATGCTTGCTCTTCCCTATCTGCTAAGACACGTGTCAGCTATTGAGTGGGACTCCATCAAACCCATAGGAGCCTCTTGCCTACTCTTATGTCTCTTAGATAACTTGCATTTGCACACTATTCAGCATTGTGTCTAAGCCCTGGCCAGAAATTATACTTCTGAAGATTTTTAAAGTTTTGAAATAACCTAAATGACCTCCCCTAGAGTTGAAGTGATTTATATGTAGAGGCTCTTGTCTCTTTTCCTGAGGTACTGCCCCACTGCTACCATTTCACTCTCATCTTTGGTATACATCTGCCCCTCTGACACTATACAAAGGAAAACATTTAGGGTGATGCTCTATATTTTCCCTTAACCTCAAATGCTATGGATCAACAACATAGTGGACGTGTCGGTATAAGGGGGAATGAATTAGCTGACTCAGCAGCTTAGGAAGCCCTTGCCAAAGCAAATAAAGATGCACCTATACTTGCAATAAGGGATCTTCAGAACATGTTCCATCAAATAACCCTAAAACAATGGCATGATTCATAGCTGACTGTTCAAAATAATAAGTTGCGTGAAATAAAATCTCTCCCAAGTCCTTGGCCTTCCTCTATCAGGAATAGTAGGCAGGAAGAAGTAGTGATCACACGTCTAAGAATAGGGCATTGTGCTCTCACCCACTCATACCTTTTCACAAAAGAGAAAAATCCACCACATTGTGATCACTGCAATACCCCTCTAACCATAAAACAACTCCTGACTGAATGTGGTAAATACCAAGAAATTAGAGCTAGATTCCTCCAAGGCAATTTTAAGGACATTCTGGGTAATAGAACAGAGAAAATGGACAATGTCTTGAAGTTCCTTGCAGAGGCTGAGTTACTTAAAAAAATTAAAGAAAATATGACAATGGGTAATCATATTGACCCAAATATTGCTTTTATAATAATCTGAGATCTGTAATTGGTGCAAAATGACCCAAGCCGTCAAGGCACCAATTAAAAAAACCACTATCAACAACATAGGAAGCATTAAATAGATTAACATTTACTAATACATTTATTCTAGATAAAGTGCTAGACACAGCATGTGATTTTCCGTTACAATGGATCACCTTGAAGACCCTTTAGGGTAGGGGGATGGAGAACACTCCCGTGCCATCCTGGCCTTTTGTAAGAGGCGACTAATTGGGTGGGGAGAAAAACAAACACAAAGTACAGCAAGGGCTGAGTCCAGACAGTGATGTGGATCAGCTGGTTGTGTGTGGACATACCAGTTGACCAAGGATTCACCCTTGTGTTCACTGTATCTGTTTAAGTAGAGTAAGTTTTTTTTCCTCTGGAGCATAATTTATGTTCTTTTTTCATGTGTCGAATTCTAACATCCTCCTCATACAAGGAGGACATATTTTAGATGGAAGTCCATCTCCCTTGGATATCTAAAGCAATACCCTACAATACACAGCATGGGATTTTTTCTTAAGAAGGATCCTCCTGCAGGTAGGGGGAATACTCCCATGGCATCCTGGCCTTTTGCAAGAGGCAACTAATTGGGTGGGGAGAAAACCCTGAAAACAAACACAAAGTACAGCAAGGGCTGAGTCCAGACAGTGATGTGGATCAGCTGGTTGTGTGTGGTCATACCAGTTGACCAAGGATTCACCCTTGTGTTTACTGTATCTCTTTAAGTACAGTGAGTTTTTATGTTTTCCTCTGGGGCATAATTTGTGTTCTTTTTTCATGTGTTGAATTCTATTATCCTCCACATACAAGGACTTGATTTTTTGTTTATTTATCCTGGGCCAGATGAAGCCAGGTGGCTTCCTCTTCCCTTGGCCCAGTGCTCTTTCTACATCAAGTTTGTCAAATATTTAAAATACAATAAATAGATAAATACATTAACATAAATAATGATAAATAGTATAAAAACAAAGATTGTTAATAAATTTTATCATATTCAGCTGAACTTCGTGGAAGGAAATTCTGAAGTTAAAAAATAAAGAACACCATAAACTTCCATACTAATGGATTTTATTTACAACCAGTTTTGGCACAAAGGCCATCATCTGGTGAGGGAGTAAGGGATGTAGCAGCAATATATATCATTATAGGAGCTTTGAGGGGAGGGGAAGGGTTTGGAAACGTATATTCATTCGTAAGATTTTCTGCGGAAGTTATTTCTATTATTTAAAGTGCATCAAACTTTCTCCCCTTCGGTTCCTGGTGGAAGATTTTCAGTGGAAAGGATCTGCGGTGTCTACTCTCCATCAGGTAGGCTGCAAATGCTGAGGTTGATGGATTCATTAGCCGGTAGCTCCGTAGGTGTTCCTGGACCCTTGTCTTTACCGATCTCCTACTCTGACCTCTGTATCAAAGTGAACAATTGTCACACTACAATTCATAGACCCCCAATAGTGCAGAGGAATTGGTTTTATCCTTTACCTTAGATAAGGAGCATTGAACGTTGGAAGGATTATAAAAGGCTGCCCTCAAGTTCTTCGGAAGAAGGTTGGAGAGTTTATAAGAAATGTTCCCCATAAACAGCAGCTTCACCCATTTTATCTTGGGATCGACATAGGAACTAAGAAGAAAGATGGAGGCAGATGCAATTTTCCTGGTTTTCTTCCGTTAAAGTTTTTTCATGAATTCTTTTGAGAAGCCATTGTTCCTGCCTATGGCTTTAATGGTGGATAGTTCTTTGGAAAAAGCTTCGGGGGAGAGAGGGACATTCAAAAGGCGGTGGATTAGGGAGTGAAAACTAGCGTATTTATGGGAATGGCGATGGAACGAACCGGAAGGGATGACATGGTCAGTGTAAGAATCTTTCCTAAATATTTCAAAGGATGCCCTGCAATTAATAACACATATAGACAAGTCCAAGAAATTTAGAATACCATCAGCTTCAAGTTCATATGTGAATTTATCTTCGTCGTTTCCCGACTGTCGATGGAATCCCGACTGAGGTCCTTCGTAGACTGTCTCTGACTGTGATCTGCTCCTACCGCTCTCTGCTTGTCTTCTCACTGTCTCTGTCTTGACTTGACTGTCCGTCGTCTTTGACTTGACTGTTCTCCTTCACTCTCCTCCTCCTCGCGCCTTCGGTCGCAAGGAAAACTTTTTTTTGCTCCTGGCGACGCCCTTCCAGAACCACAATTAATAACACACCACTCACGCGCCGCGTATTTCCGCGGGCGTTCAAACGCACTTGTGGTTTTACACTAACTCACTGCTTAACTTAACAAAACCATGCAACACATAACATACACACTTATTGGTTAAATGAAACAAATTTAATTCTCTAGAAAAAACAAATAGAAATAAAACATTTGTGACATATGCATTTTGTTAAACATAATATTTCTTAATAAAATAATTTGTGCGGAACAAAAAAAAACAACTGCAACAATCATTACATTTAAATACAAA
>KZ308438.1:152070-188297 GCA_000376725.2 Ladona fulva
TTCTTCTGCTCCTACAATGACAGGATCTGGTTCATCTCTCATATTGGTTTTAGTGAATAGGACTGCTTGCGTCTTGCTGGCGTTGATCTCTATGCGCCAGCGTTGGTACCAGTCCATGAGTGAGTATATCCCACGTTGTAGGTATCTCACGGCATAGTCTTGGCGCCTTGAACGAGATAGCATTGCCACGTCGTCTGCATACATGGCTATAATTGAGTTGTGTCCATGCTCAGCAGGGATATCGGCAGAGAAAAGATTAAATAGCAGTGGCCCCCAGATACTTCCCTGAGGAACTCCAGCTTGGATAGGGTGTGATGGAGAGGATGTCCCATTTGCATGTACAAAGAAGGAGCGGCCGGTCAGATACGATTTGATGATTTTTGTCATCCAGGGTGGGAATCCCCATCGCCTGAGTTTTTGCAGCAACCCATCATGCCATACTTTGTCGAATGCTTTCGCAACGTCAAAGAATGCCGCGGCGACGGAGTGACGTTGGTTAAAGGCGTGTGAAATAAATTGGAGAACTCTTACGAGTTGGTGAGTTGTTGCGTGTTCTCCTCTGAAGCCGAATTGCTGCTCCGGAAGGATTGACCTTCGTTCCACCTCTAGGAGAAGATAGGAGTACAACACTCTCTCCACGACTTTCCCCAGCCCATCTAGCAAAGAGATTGGTCGGAAGTTGCCGATGGAGAGGGGTGATTTCCCGAGCTTGAGGATGGGTATTACTTTAGCTCTTTTCCATGCAGCGGGGAAGTAGCCAAGGGATATTATGGCATTGATGATAATAGACAGCCACGTGATGGCGATAGGTGGGAGCTGCTTCAGTATTTCGTTGTGGATGCCGTCCGGGCCGGGGGCTTTCCTGCGCTTCAGGGTCTTCAGGGTTTTGGCGACATCTGAAGGGGTGATGCTCGGTGCCGCTTCGAGGAACTCTGCATTCTGTGGGTGGGCGCCCACGGTGAGATCCGTTGTCGTCTGAGAGGTTCGTGGACCTTCCTCGGCCGTCTGAATTGTGTCGCTTTCGAGATCTAGAGGGTGTGCTGTATGTTCGCGGTTATACGATGGATCCGGGCCTTCATTAGGAGTGAAGGCAGTCTCCCAATGTCGGCCGAAGTCCTCCGCGGAAAAAATTCCTTGGCGGGTCGTGTTTGCGCGGAGGCGTGCTCCTGTGCGTGGGTCGCGGTTTGTCAGGGACCTCGCCAGTTTCCATAATGAGCCGTCTTCCGTCCTCAGAGCGGTAAGTTTTTGCTTCCAATTGTGAGTCTTCCATGTGGCAACCGCTCGCACGATTTCGTTTTGTAGGTTGCGGAATTTTTTTCTGAGCTGAGGATCACCATTGCGCGTCCACTTCCTGCGGAGCCTGTTTTTCTCGCGAATTGCCGCGAGAATCTCTGGCGGGAGGGCAATCTTCGGTAGGTGGTGGTGTCTTATTAGGGGGATACTCGCATCCGCTGCTCTCTGTATTTCCGTGGTAAGGAGGGTGACTGCATCATCCACCTCGTCTGGGGTAGGAAGAGTGGGAGGGGGCGGAGGGAGATGTGTGGTTAGGTGTACTTGCAGCTGGTTCCAATCAGCTTTGCCAAAGACTCTTCGAGGAGAGACAGGGATCGTGCGAGGCGCCAGGCCGAACTGTGCAATTACCGGCAGATGGTCGCTGGAGAGAGCGGGAATGGTGTACACGGCCGTGGGAGGGGGGAGGCGACTGAGTATGATGACATCCAGGATATCTCCTGAGCCTTTGGCGGTGTAATGGGTGGGATCCCTCGGTGCAATGATTCCAATGGAGTGATTAGTTGCCCATTGAAGAAGTCTCTTTCCTGATGCATTGTTTGTGCAGGATCCCCAGTCAGCGTGTTTCGCATTGAAATCCCCTGCTAGAATGGAAGGAAGATTTAGGGCAAGGACGTTGTCAAGCGCAGCTGGGTTGAGGCGCCGCTGGGGTGGGAGATAGCAGGATACTAATCGGACGGTTCCAAGTGAGGTCTCGACATCAATCGCTGCCGACTCGAGTTCGTGACATGGTTTTAGCTCAGGGAGAATGGGATGCGTGATATGTCGATCGGCCACTAGGACTGCTGTCCCGCCTCCCCTCCGGGCCGGTTGGTCCGGTGGTTGAGGGCGGTCCTGACGGAAAATTTGGTACCCTGGTGTGGACCATCGCTCCCAGCTCAGGAGGTGGGTCTCCTGTATAAATGCGACGTCAACTCTTTCTCTTTGGAGTAAGTTGAGTAGCTCAGGTGTCTTCTTTCTGATAGCACCACCTGCATTCCAAGTGATGATCGTGAGGTGTTTGTTACTCTCTTGTCTCCTACTTCCCATGGCAAAAAGAGGTGAGGTTTGAGAGATGGGCAGAAATTTCCTGGAACTGTCTTATAGTGGATTGGAGTTGCAGCATGAGTTGCTGCATGGAGGCGAGGATGGCTATTGTGGGATCGGATTGAGCATTTTCCTGTGGTGCGTGAGTAGGAAGCGGTTCGCGACGTCTCTGCCTTAGAGGGATTTTGAGCTCGGCAGCAGTTTCCGGTGTGAGGGGTTGCGGCACCGGGAGCGCAGGAAATTCTTCCGGCGGTGGAGCTGGAGTTGCTACACGCTGTGGGAGGTTCACAGCTAGCCGTGTCCTCGGGGTGGTCTTCTGATGTCGGATCTGTGAGGGGATGAATTGCAAGGGGGAGCCTCCCCAGGCTGGTGCTTGCGAAGGCTTTGGGTCTTGGTCAGTCAGAGGGCGCGGAAGAGGGCGTAGAGTTGCAGGATGAGAAGGAATTGGAGAGACTCTTTTTTGCTTCTCGGCTTTCCAGACGGGGCAGGTCTTGGATTTTGCGGTGTGTGGTCCTCCGCAGTTACAGCAGAGCGGCTGATCCTCCTTAGGCTTCTCGCAGTCCTTGGAAAGGTGCGGTCCTGCGCATTTAAAACATCGTGGCACCGCGAAGTAGTTGCTAGACGAGTGCCCGAAGCGATTGCACCTAAAGCACATCTGGGGTTCGTTGTAGTGGTACGGCCGTACGTAGACTCGACAATAGGATATGCGATCGAGCCTAGTTATGTTACCTGGACGCCAATCTGGAGTAGAAGGGGCCGAAAAAACGAATAGTGGGAGGGGTACTCCATCCTTTCCGCGCAATTGGTGTACCTTCCGGACCGGAACGCCTATTGAGTCTAGGTCCTCGAAGATCTCGTCCGTTAGTGTTGAGGATGACAGCCCGCGAATTAGGTAGGAGTGGAGCTGGTCTTTTTTCGGCATCCATGTTGAAAAGGGGATCCGCCGCTCCTGTAAGAAGGCTTTTGCTCCTTTGTGGTGTTCTTCTGTCTTGAGTATTAGTCTGCAGTTGTCTCCTCCAACTAAGTCTTGCCGTCCCGCGGGGCCCAGTCGGTGAATTGTGAAGTCATTTGTTTTTAGTGAGGAAGCCAGGTCTTTGGCTAGGGCCCTGATGTTAAATATACCGTAAATATTTATCGGCGGCTGACGATTCTTCATCTCCGTTGCTGCACCGGCGGCCGGTGGGGGAAGAGACGAGGTGTGGTGAATCCTATCGTCTGTTTGAAGGTGGACACTGTCCCGGTTAGATGATCCTGCGATAGGGGTTGAGGCTAGCACGTGGGGATTATCTTCCTTCTCCGTTTGGTCCATTGCGTTGAAAAGAGGCTCGAAACGGTTGGAAGTCTTGATCGACGGGAATTTCGCTTGTAGCTCCTTCGCTTGCTCGTAATCAAGGAAGTATTTCTTCCGAGATCTGGAGATCTTAAATCCCTCGTCGCTGCGGAGCTCGTCCGTGTCCATTATATCAGTCGCGGATCTTTTAAGTTGGGGTAGGACGCGGAGGTGTCGGTGGAGGAGGCAGATGCAGTTGATCTGCCTCAGACACGGCCATTCTGACAGCCTCCTGGGCCATGGCCCGGAGAGCTGTTCGAACCTATCTGGTCACCTTTTGACTTCTTCTTAGAAGCACTCCTCCGATGAGCGGGAGTCCTCTTTGAGACGTGATGTTTCACGAGTCGATGTATGTTGAATCGGTGGCAGAACTTTGCCTATTAGAACTTAGCTGCGCGGAATACGCCGAAAGGACGTGAGCGCTCGAGTCAAATGCCGAGATCAGAGCAGGGCGAGAGCAGTGCACAAAGCTAAAGCCGGAGCACGAATCCAGAGCAGAGCCGGAATGAACCCCGTTCCGCCGATTGCGCCGCCTTTTATCTCTCGAAGCCCTGCTTCCAGAATATTCCCGACTTCCTAAGAAGTCGCTTCCGAGGACACGTCAAAAGGGGAGCCATTGCGCCACAATATATTTAGGGGAGAGGGGCCTCCCATATACAGAATCCACTCACTTCCTTGGGATAGTTCTCGATAACCGCCTGAACTGGCGAGAACATATACACTCTCTGAGGACAAAATGCCTTTCAGCATTAAATGTTTTAAAATTTTTATCCAACTCGACATGGGGAGGGGACAAAACAACATTGATTTTATTATATAGGTCACTCCTACGATCTAGACTTGACTATGGCTCTGTGGTATATGCATCAGGATACCCTTCATACTTAAAGGGACTAACAACGGTTCATAACCTAGGGCTCAGGATGGCAACAGGTGCCTTTAGAACAAGCCCAGTATGGAGCATATATGCTGATGCAGGGGAACCTCCCTTGGAAGTTAGACGGAATATGTGAATGTGTAATTACCTGTCAAAAATTTTAGCTTCCCCCTCTCACCCATGTTTCAATATTGTTTTTAATCCAAGGTTTTTAGACATTTATAATAGACAAAGAAGGGTTACCAAACCGCTATGTAAACGTTTTAATGATTTTATTCGAAACACCAACACTGACCTCCCATCGGTGTACTCAATAGAATACCCAAAAGTCCCACCTTGGTTACTGGCCCAACCTAAAATTTTAAACCTTTTAAACCGGCTCAAGAAATCCAGCACCAATAACCTTGAGTACCAACAAGAATTTTACAAATATCTCAATGAGCACCCTGAACTCACACCCGTCTACACGGACGGGTCAAAATCGAAGACAGCATGTGCATGTGCTGTGACCTCCTCCCATCATGGAGTCATAAAAGAAAGGTTAAACCCTTTATCCTCAATCTTTACGGCTGAGCTACATGCAATAAGACTGGCACTCCTAAATATAGATGGAAACACTGGCTCTTTTCTTATCTGTTCAGATTCTCTCAGTGCTTTACAGTCCATTACAGCCATCTCCCCGTCACACAAAATAATACAAGATATCCAAACTGTCCTAAACTCACTAAACAAAAAGGGCATTATCATAAAATTTACATGGGTCCCTGGAATTGTGGAAATTGGGAAAAGTGGGAATTACAGGGAATGAAAAGGTGGAAGAGTTTTTACTTAATTACGCTAAGGCAGTATCGTCAGGAAAAGTCACACCAGATGTTCCGGAAGGTGTACATATCGTTGTTGAAAATGAGAAAGGAGGCGCTACATTCATGCATCATACGTCTAGGGATTATAATGCCTATGATTTGTCGATTGGTCAAGTACCTGATTCCATACCTATTAAAAATTATGATCAAATTGATAATAGTAGAGCTCGTAAGAGCTTTGGTTTTAAATATAACGTTTATCCAGGAATGAAAAAATATATACAAACTTCTGTATTTAATCATAATATCGCCCCGCTGTGACGAATGCAACTGCTTGCTTAGCATCCAGCACCTCCTAGTCGAATGTAACAGATACAGTGCAATACGAAGCTCATTGAGAATTTGAGGGGACATAACCACAATACTGGGAGATGATAGTGCCACAATCTCTAGAGTACTGTGTTTTCTAAGGAAAACTGGACATTTTAAAAAGTTGTAAAATGTGGACGCAATAGTGAATATGTTTCCTTTATTTATTTATTTATTATTTTTTAGCAGTTCCAAGCATCTTTTAACTATTTATTTATGTATATACTTTATTTTAAAATGAAAATTTTAATGTAAAGGACCTTTTAACTTTTTAACAGATTGAGGTTTTAAGTATTAAAAAATTAATTTTATACCCAGTTGTAACTGGTCATAAACTAAGTGTGATATTTACAACAGTAGAACAATAAAAATAGGCCTAAAATTGAAATCTGAAATTGGTGCAAAATGACCTTGGCTGTCGACGCACCATAAACCCACCACTACTTTCAGTTATTTAGCAAAAATTGATTTGAGCCAATACCAATGATTAGCCGGCCGGCCATCGACCAAAGGGGGGTCAGATACATCTTTGCCTATTCAATTTTGAATTTACCTGTTCATAATCCGGGAACCTGAATGTTACACATCTGCGAAAAGGTGCCGTTGCTCTATTAAAAAAGTAGCCACTCCTTACTAAATACTTATTTCTGTTATCTAATTACTTAGCTTGCTCCCACTTCCAATTATATATAAAAGTTGAAATTAAATTATTAAATTAAATTATGAAATCTTGTAATTAATGCTTAGCCTGTTCAGAGAAATTTCGAGCTCGGGCCCGTGGGTTTCGACTCCAAAAAATCTATTCGGGAGGGGTGGTGCTCGCTTAAGATGATTCGACCCGAGTTGTATGTCATCTACCGTTTATGACCTCGCCCAAAACTTTTTTCAAATCCCAAAAATTTTCTCTGCAATATTACGACACTCTCATAATTTAACCGGGACTTACTCCAAATTTCTCCTTTAACTATTGCTTTCTATTACACCCAAATACTCAGCTTGCAGAAGGAAATAATTTTCGGTGCAGTAAGAAATGTTATTTGTAAACACCACCAATTACGGGTCTATGACATGCATTTGTTCCGGTCATGCCCGGCAATCTTCGTTCTCGAACATCTCCGCTCCAGATCATCCGTTTTTAAAGATAAAACTTATCCTTCAGGACTTTGTCATTATTGGTAATTTCGAAGTTTACTTGTTCATATGGAGAACTCATTTATTTTGCTAGATAAACCCAGCTTCAAATCAGTATATTAAACTAAATTTTCAAACTGACTGATGTAATAACCAAGTTATCTTTTAATAGTAATCAATTTCATAGATTCATTTCATAAAAAGAAGTAGTCCAAAATGGCTTCCATTGTGTTTGCAAGGCAATAATTGTTTTCTTAAATCTAATATTTCCATCGAAATTATCGAGTTTTTTCGATATACCTGGTGGCGGCGTGTCGTCGAAGGAATCGTTTAACCTTTTAACCGTCAGTATGGTCGATTCAACTCTAGAGGAAGGAAGTGGGTTCGTAAGTATTTTCTGATTTTGATTTACTCTACGTTGGTGGAGTAAGTTTTAAGTCTCTTTCTATTCGCACTGCTTAACCAAATTGTGATTTGTTTCAGTAAAATAGAAGCAAACCCGTGGTGTTGGGAATGTGCTGATATCTATGAGAGATCGCTGTATTGCCATTGAAAGAAAAAGGTACAAAATTTAATAAAAATATCTTTTAAATACTTTGATTTTCCTAAGCCATTGAAATTTTTGAACGTTGAAAATGTCCGTATGATATAACGTTGTTATTACACCCTGATATCGTCTTCTGAGTATTATTCTTGAATAAGAGATTTTTTTTTATGTTCATAACGGTAGATCTGCTGCCAACACTAGATACTTATTCGTCCCGATAGTTCCAAGGCGCCCTCTCGTCAACTTTCATGGTTCGATTGCTTTACGCAGTGTCCTGCTTGGTGGTTGTCTCGATGTCAATACTAGGGATGGGAAGCAGTATTTGTCGTTGAACGGTGAGCTATATAAGGAGAGTGTCATTTTGTATGACCATTTCGTAATGCTCTGCATCTTTGATGCCGTATTTCATAAATTCATAATGAACGAGCAAGTTAAGTTTCGACGACAAATTCGAGGCGATAAATCACAAGGATATACCAACTCATGTAACTAATGAGATTTCTAATTCTGAGCATTTGTAAAAATTTATTTAGCGATTTGATTTAGACAATAGGAAGATTCTTTTACCATCCACACGTTGTTCCGTTTGAATCAAACCGGCGGTGAAATATGCAATCAAAACTTTAGTTATTCTATTCCTACATAAATAATCTTTACAAGGGAACAATTTTTATTCTCGGTCACTAAAAGGAAAGTAAGAACGGTTTCAATAGCCCTCCTAAATCTAAAGATAAGAGTAACTTGCTATTTTTCCGATATCGTTGCTTTCAAATACAACTTTCTCGGTTTTTGAATAGATTTCTGCGCTACAATTTTAAGATTACATTAAATTAAAGATAGTCGTTTTCTAGTGGATTTTTTCGATCCAATGATTTCTCTGCTTCAGAATTACTTACATTTTACTTGCCTAATTTCAAAATTCAATAACGGTAAATATAGGAAACGAAGCCGTGTCTGAGTAGCTTTTATCGGTGATATAACATTTAATAGAAGTCTGATCTTTCATTTTTCGTAATTCAGTAACTCGGTCAAGTATTTCTTTGCTTTGCACCGATTTGCAGTTGCGTCGCATCGCAATTATTCAAACTAGGTATTTGAAAATATTATTTCGATTAGCTGCGGAACGCTCTCGAAATGAATCTTCGAAAATTATTGGAACTAACCACTTAAAAAAAGAGGAAATGAAGTTTGCAAGGGTTGATTCAGAGGAATTTCTTTCGAATATTTTCAGGAGGATCGGATTAATTGCTCACTTTCTTCAAAGTTCGGGGACTCTGAGCAGTGCCAACCAGAGAAACAGAGCTGAGTCAATGAAGCATACTGCAGTTGATGTTCGAAGATAACGCGCGACCTTCTTTGGTCACTTTTCCGTTCTGCTAGGATAAGGATTACGTTACCGTGAAGCTAGGTAAGTCTTTTCGATTCCAATGACAATTAGAATATTTTCGCTTCAAGTGTATCTTACTATTCAGGACCCTGGTTCTCAAGGACGCATTCATTCTTTTCGGAGAAATCTTTCCTAAAATTTCGGTATTTTTCACTGAACCAACTCCTGCTAGGAAGTGTCAAAGATTGCTGTTTTTAACCCTTAGTATTTGTTGCAGTGCGCTAAACTAAAAACCTTGAGTGCTCATTCACATAATTGGAAATATCTGTAGGACAATTCACCGGAAACTGTTTCCAACAGTTTAAGGTGGAAATTCTGGCGCGTTTACCATGTTGAGTGTCGTAACTGACTCTAGAAAGGTCTTTAAGGCGTTTATTTAGACCCGTATATGACGTCATTTATGAACGTGATTTTAGAGACATATTGTTCAATAATGTGCATAATTCCATTAGATTACAAACTTTTCCTATGTTAATGCTAAAGCCATTTTGATGTATCAATATTGTAAAGTTTTATAATCCAATTTGGAAAAAGAATTATATATATCTGCAATTTTATTAGACGATAAGTAGCGATTTATTCAGCCTGCGTGGTAAATGGTTGAAAAAACTATTCATGCAAGAAAGAATAACTGACTAGAAAGAACTGTTCAACGCAATGAAGGATAAAGATAACTGGTGTTCTATATGTGTCACCGGCTCATTATTCGTTATCTAAAAATCACACAAGTGTGAATACACGAAATATCACGATATCCATTATTATACTTAAATAAAACCTGCACACTAGATAATAATTGACTTGTAATAAAGAAAAAGTATTTATTTGAATGAAATTTTCCTTATCTCAGTTAAATAATGCAGACGTTATACAATTAGAAAGTCAATTGAAAGAAAACCTTGCAAAACTTTAAATATCGAGTGGGATATTAGCTGCGGGGGAATCGGCTCTCGCAAACGCCTAGTGCAATGACGTAAATACCGTATGAATTTAAGGTCTTGCGGAGGAAAGAGAATGTCAAGATCTGCACTCCCCGCATAAGCTAGTTTTGTTNGTCCTTCAAAAGCTTATTTGATTAGCCAACAATCTAGAAAGGAACAATTTTCCTACAAGTTTATGTTTAAAATCTCTGGAAAGTAACAACTTTAATGCACTTTTAAAATGCTTTATTAAACCATGTTCAATAACTTAAATAGCCTTATCACTCTTGGAAACCTCAACTAATTGAAACATTCCGATATTAGCTGCGGGGGAATCGGCTCTCGCAAACGCCTAGTGCAATGACGTAAATACCGTATGAATTTAAGGTCTTGCGGAGGAAAGAGAATGTCAAGATCTGCACTCCCCGCATAAGCTAGTTTTGTTTACGGAAATAATATTGCGCGCTTCCTATTAAGAGTCTTCGTTCAATGCCAAATGATCAACTGCGCCAGAGTAATAGATGATATTTTTTGACAAAGGAAAGCGGAACTGTCCTTAATCCCTTTTTTAAGTCTAATACCTTTACGTAACGTATGCTATCAGGTGCTATCTTTCCATATTTTTTCCGGCGAACCTTTTTCGTGTTCGGATTCTTCTCTTGCCGTCTTCACCAGCCTCTTTCATCCATTCAGGATTAGTTTTGATACAATTCAATTGTTCATGTCCATTAAATCTCCATTTTAAAAAGCAAGACGATGATGCTAAAAGGAAAATTTAACAGGTCCTGTTCAGAGAAATTTCGAGCTCGGGCCCGTGGGTTTCGACNTAAATATTTTCTAAGGAAACCAAAGAATAGTTTTTAAGTATGCACATACATAAAAAAAGAAAAGAAATTTGAAAATGTAACAAAGTTATAACTAAAAACAAATATCATTATTTAGATTTACAAGGAAGGAGAGTTTTGAACTGAAAAAGGTTTTGATCATCAAATCTTGAGTATCTTTAAAAAAGTTCATAATGTTAGATTAAAATCTGGAAATAGTTGAATTTTAGAAACGATCTATTAATAAAAGAAAGGGTATAAAAGGAAAATACTATAGTTGTATAGTAGTACATAGTGTAGTAAAAGTATATAAGTAGAATAGTTGAATCTACTTATTCTCGTCCCGTGTCTAGTGTTCCTCATAGTGGCTTCAAATCACATAAAAGACTTATAAGTTTACTGTGACACTCGTGATTAGCAGCCACAAGTTAAGTGGCCAACGCAAAGCAGGAGGAACAATATCAGAGAATGGGTGACCCTTTTCCGGGCAGGAAAAGAAACCTCATGTCCATTATATTGTACGTGTCTCATAATCGTTAATAATTGTAATAATAATGTAATTACTTGATCTATCGTTCTTCGTATTTCCTATCCATTTCTACTGTTTGTCTTTTCGTTTCCGTTTTTGATGTCTGGACTGATTTCAGTTGATTATCATTACTTTTCGTACTTTTGTATATTCTAGTTTTAGCTTCTACGGATACTTATTTATTACTGCATACACTAAATCACACAGTTCGGTCTGCTTTGAACAGCTAGTGTTGTTTCTCAATTTTACCTACTGTTGCTTAGATGGAAATTTTGAGATAAATGAGGTTATTATTAACATAACAGCTTTTATTAAATCCTCTGTACTAATGGATGCTAATTTTTCTTTCCAGGAGACTCATCTGCTCTTAACTTATGGATTCAGTCCGTCGTGTTGTCCAGTTGTCCAAACTAAGGATTTTCCCTTTTTTATTCACAACATGATATTTCAGTGTCAATTATTTAAGAATGAATTGTCCACGTAGTTTTATGCATCCTTTCGACTTTAAACTTTTAAGAAATATACTAAACATTTTATTTCAGATACTTTGAAGAAACTACGTAGTTATCGGAATCCAATTTGAAATATTTGTAAAATATACCGGAAGACGGAATATCCTAAATTTTACGTAATTAAGTTGCTGATTCAAATTTTATTTTGATAAAAATATCAAAGCATGTCAATTTTATATTGCAGTTATGCTCTACATATANATTTTCCTACAAGTTTATGTTTAAAATCTCTGGAAAGTAACAACTTTAATGCACTTTTAAAATGCTTTATTAAACCATGTTCAATAACTTAAATAGCCTTATCACTCTTGGAAACCTCAACTAATTGAAACATTCCCCCTCCAACACCTTCAAAAATACAGTAGGGGAACATATATGAGGAAAACAACTAGCATCAAAACAAAATAAATATTTTCTAAGGAAACCAAAGAATAGTTTTTAAGTATGCACATACATAAAAAAAGAAAAGAAATTTGAAAATGTAACATAAAGTTATAACTAAAAACAAATATCATTATTTAGATTTACAAGGAAGGAGAGTTTTGAACTGAAAAAGGTTTTGATCATCAAATCTTGAGTATCTTTAAAAAAGTTCATAATGTTAGATTAAAATCTGGAAATAGTTGAATTTTAGAAACGATCTATTAATAAAAGAAAGGGTATAAAAGGAAAATACTACAGTTGTATAGTAGTACATAGTGTAGTAAAAGTATATAAGTAGAATAGTTGAATCTACTTATTCTCGTCCCGTGTCTAGTGTTCCTCATAGTGGCTTCAAATCACATAAAAGACTTATAAGTTTACTGTGACACTCAGGATTAGCAGCCACAAGTTAAGTGGCCAACGCAAAGCAGGAGGAACAATATCAGAGAATGGGTGACCCTTTTCCGGGCAGGAAAAGAAACCAAACAGACATGCTGTAGATGTTAGTCAACCACAATCGTTTCTAACATCAGCGAAAGACAAACATCAAATTCTAGGGAGTAATCAGAGATGAATATTTTCTGCTTGAAATTATGATCACATGCTTACAAGAGAAATCTACACCAACCAACAATTGATTATCACCATAGTTTAAGATTACTTCTAGGTATCACTATAGACTGAGTAATTAACTCAAATTAAGTTTCATTCTTCTTGACGAGAGAGTTAACTAGTTTCAAATGTTGTTTGGAGAAGTTTTTAGAAGTATTTTAACAAATCTAATTCCAAATCAATATCAGAAATATACTTCTGCTAAGTATCTTATAACAAAGACTATTTGACGTCAATAGCTGTTTAACACTCTGAGTTATACATCTTACTTGTTAAAAATTGGAATACTTCATGATATCTCATAATTAATTTGATATCATTGAGTTTTTAATGCTCAATGCTAAAATTTAATTATTTATTTCTCAAACTAGAGCTTATCTCTGATTTCTCATAAATTCACAGTTTTAGAAGTAGCTATTTGCATTTGTAAAAATTACTTAAGTGGAGAGAAGCATGGAGCTACACCTGACATCGAAATTTTACAATTCTATGAAAAATGCATCTTTCATATAAAGCTACAGCTTTCCCTTCCAAATTTATGTGGCCACTTCTGAAAGTTTAATTGCAAATAATTTAAATAAAAAAAGTAAAAACTCCAAGTATATTTACAGTTTTCAAATTCAATTTAGGATTCATCCATCAAATATCATATATATAAGTGTTGTCCAGTTGTCCAAACTAAGGATTTTCCCTTTTTTATTCACAACATGATATTTCAGGGTGAAATATGCAATCAAAACTTTAGTTATTCTATTCCTACATAAATAATCTTTACAAGGGAACAATTTTTATTCTCGGTCACTAAAAGGAAAGTAAGAACGGTTTCAATAGCCCTCCTAAATCTAAAGATAAGAGTAACTTGCTATTTTTCCGATATCGTTGCTTTCAAATACAACTTTCTCGGTTTTTGAATAGATTTCTGCGCTACAATTTTAAGATTACATTAAATTAAAGATAGTCGTTTTCTAGTGGATTTTTTCGATCCAATGATTTCTCTGCTTCAGAATTACTTACATTTTACTTGCCTAATTTCAAAATTCAATAACGGTAAATATAGGAAACGAAGCCGTGTCTGAGTAGCTTTTATCGGTGATATAACATTTAATAGAAGTCTGATCTTTCATTTTTCGTAATTCAGTAACTCGGTCAAGTATTTCTTTGCTTTGCACCGATTTGCAGTTGCGTCGCATCGCAATTATTCAAACTAGGTATTTGAAAATATTATTTCGATTAGCTGCGGAACGCTCTCGAAATGAATCTTCGAAAATTATTGGAACTAACCACTTAAAAAAAGAGGAAATGAAGTTTGCAAGGGTTGATTCAGAGGAATTTCTTTCGAATATTTTCAGGAGGATCGGATTAATTGCTCACTTTCTTCAAAGTTCGGGGACTCTGAGCAGTGCCAACCAGAGAAACAGAGCTGAGTCAATGAAGCATACTGCAGTTGATGTTCGAAGATAACGCGCGACCTTCTTTGGTCACTTTTCCGTTCTGCTAGGATAAGGATTACGTTACCGTGAAGCTAGGTAAGTCTTTTCGATTCCAATGACAATTAGAATATTTTCGCTTCAAGTGTATCTTACTATTCAGGACCCTGGTTCTCAAGGACGCATTCATTCTTTTCGGAGAAATCTTTCCTAAAATTTCGGTATTTTTCACTGAACCAACTCCTGCTAGGAAGTGTCAAAGATTGCTGTTTTTAACCCTTAGTATTTGTTGCAGTGCGCTAAACTAAAAACCTTGAGTGCTCATTCACATAATTGGAAATATCTGTAGGACAATTCACCGGAAACTGTTTCCAACAGTTTAAGGTGGAAATTCTGGCGCGTTTACCATGTTGAGTGTCGTAACTGACTCTAGAAAGGTCTTTAAGGCGTTTATTTAGACCCGTATATGACGTCATTTATGAACGTGATTTTAGAGACATATTGTTCAATAATGTGCATAATTCCATTAGATTACAAACTTTTCCTATGTTAATGCTAAAGCCATTTTGATGTATCAATATTGTAAAGTTTTATAATCCAATTTGGAAAAAGAATTATATATATCTGCAATTTTATTAGACGATAAGTAGCGATTTATTCAGCCTGCGTGGTAAATGGTTGAAAAAACTATTCATGCAAGAAAGAATAACTGACTAGAAAGAACTGTTCAACGCAATGAAGGATAAAGATAACTGGTGTTCTATATGTGTCACCGGCTCATTATTCGTTATCTAAAAATCACACAAGTGTGAATACACGAAATATCACGATATCCATTATTATACTTAAATAAAACCTGCACACTAGATAATAATTGACTTGTAATAAAGAAAAAGTATTTATTTGAATGAAATTTTCCTTATCTCAGTTAAATAATGCAGACGTTATACAATTAGAAAGTCAATTGAAAGAAAACCTTGCAAAACTTTAAATATCGAGTGGGATATTAGCTNACATCTGTAACGGAAGTATTTTGTTAAGATTTTTATAAAAGGGAAAATTTTTTTAACCAATATAGGGCTGATTTTCACTAATTCAATAAACAAACAAAGGAAGCAATGACTTTCAACTTTTAATCCTTTTCTCCAAGATGAGATGAATGTAACATTCATGGGCTCAAGCATGGAATAAGATTGGTTTGTTGGTAGGAAAATCAAACACAAATTTGTCCTTCACAAACTACATTTGTATCCTAATAAACACGAAAACTATATTTATAACTTCTCTTTGGGTTCTGGAGGTGGAGGAGGAAGTGAGTTCAAGAGCTCAGCTTCTTCGGGAAACAAAGGCTGTGAAGGCACTGAGCGATAATTGGGAAGCCAAGGAGAGTCTTCACCAGGGCTCCAGTGGCGGATTCTGCATCTAACCACAGCACTTTCTAGTTTGTTGATCTGAAATCAGACAATACAAAATAGTTTCTTAATAAGAAAAATCACAACTAGCAAATCAAACGAATATATTTCACTTACAGTCACTTTGATACAAAATTCCTTGGAATCCAGGTTTAAATCAGGGCCTTTGATAGGCTTGCTAGGCATTGTGATTGCTTCCTCAGGGACAATGATACCTGCTCGTCTAAAAGCCATCCGTACATGCCATGGTTCCAATGTCCATGGAATCTCTTTATTCATACAAATACTCAGGATCATCCTGGATAAGAAGTCTGCAGTCTACCAAGCATCACATCATTATTCTTAATTAGACAATTATTAGATTAATTATAAACTATCACAAATATTCCACATATAAATATATTTACCTTTTGTGCAAATGGAGAGCTATGTTTTTCAATATCCTCATCTTTTGCATACTTTTCCAAATTTTCTGGTGATTTATATACAGCAAATCCAGGTAGCAACAACTTGTTATATGCAAAATTTGGTTTAACAGACACCACATCTCCTGCATTTCCTAGACCTATTAAAATCAAAATATAGAGTTTTTGCTACAGTAAACCCATCGATTTTAATGGAGTTCATAGAATGCATAAACTACCAGGAACTTTGCTCAAAGTAATTTCATAAGAATTAGTACCTTCCATTTTCAATTATGGCAATTCTCTTCACATAACGATAGCATGGATGGTATTCATAATACTAAAAGTAGTGTGGAGGAATAAAATTAAAGAAAGAAATAGAAAAGATAAGTTGGTTGAAGGAGCACATTAAAAGATGTGACAGAGTGCAAATCAAAGAATGGGAGCTACACTCTATTATTTTACACCAATACATCAAGAGATGGAAACTTTAGAAAATTAATTTGAAGAAATTCTGGTTAATCCTAAGAGAGCAAGGAAGATCTAACTCTATTAAGATATAATGATTTTCGGCTTTAGCAGAGTTTTCATCACTTGGGATATATTTGTATAAAAATTCTCTTTTAAAATGGCTTGTGAATTACCAAGACACTGAGGAAGCTAGGTTACAACTATATTTTACATGAGGAAAATGCAACTTCATAAATATTCAATAAGATGATTGAGACAGTTTTTAGCAAATACGGGATGATAAAACACCAAGAGACCTTGGTTCAGAGGTAAGAACATAGACAAACAATCAATTCGTGGTGAATTTTTGAAAAAGGCATGAATTCTACCTAAATAGCCATTTTATAGATTGCAACAACTTCGTTAACAAAAATTATGGTTTGCTAAGGTACATAGCGAGCCAAATTTCAAGACCGTACTATGAAGTAATTCCGTAAGTATGAAGTTATTCTAAAAATTTACAGTTAAACATTCAAGTTAGTGTAATAACAATAGGATTATAAAAGATGTAATCAATCAATTAATAAAAAGAAGAAACAAAATATGATAAAACCTTCAACATATTTGGTTAAGATGACTTCCATATTCTCGCGCTTCCTCACCGAAGTGTCTTCCACTAAGTCATACACGTAATGTCGTGCTCGTAGAGGTTTAAGAGGCCCATTTTTTTTTGGAAGAGGAGCCGCTGTCTTCCTTTTAAGTACAAAAGCAGTCTGTTTAAAGAAAGAGAAATTTACTAATAATATAACAGTTAAAAATTAAATGAACAACATTATCAAACTATAGAGATTGGGCTATTACCCTAATCTGCTCTTGTGCCTTGCACAATGACTTTCGCTGCGAAAATAATGGATTTAATATCTTACAACAGGTGATAAACCGACTCATCATTCAATGTATGATCGGGCTCGTTGCTTTTATAACCTCATCACCCGCTAGAATTGGCCGAATAAGAATAAGCCTCTACTGATCACAGTTGAACATAACCCTCATAACCACACTGCTCACACTGCTTGTCCTGGTAACAATAGAATGACGAAAACAAACCATATAAACCACGGGGCCGAAACTGACGTGTATTTGGGACGTCACAGAAGCAGCCGACGATCCAATGCATTCAGTGCCACACATTGTATTCGGAAGGAACGGAACTAACACCCATCCCTTCCCTTGCTACCTGTACGCCCCCCTTCCACCAGCCAACCGTGCATACCCCTCCCCTTTTCCACCTCACACTTCCCCTTACCCCTCCCTTTTTCCCCACACGCTGGTCAGTTCGGTACGCAAGGAATACAATACAAATAAAATTCATAAGTGAGAAAATTAAACTTTTATTATAAAAATACCACAGAAAATACAGCATTTATACAGATACAAATAATTACAGTAATTGCAGATACAGCTAAAATCNCCATTTGCCATTTTTACCTCTCAGTTGAACAGAGCTGAAGGTGAGTTTCACAGATACCATTCTAGCCAAAAAGAAACATTATTTAGTAATGTTAAAATTATATTTCTAATATGTTTCCTTGTTATTCACAGATTAAATGTAATGCTAGAATGTTGTACATACAGCTGGCCCTAACGAGCTTGCGCATACGACCGATGCGCTTTGTATTGCATAGCGTCGAATTATTGTACTAAAAGGTATGACGCGTAGGCCCATAAGGCTTTCTAGAGGGTGCCTCGTCCAGCGTCGTGTTTTGCGCGCTGCGGTCAAACCGACGTTAGCCATGCCGTATGTTAACAAGTTTAAGAAAATTGCTAATCCTGTTAAACGTATCTAAATTTAGCCATCTTGTTTGCTAGACTAATTTTTACTTTTAAATGAAGTCATTTTCTTAAGGTACATACCTTTGTTAGTTTTAGTCTTGTTAAGTGGAACATATATTCGCTCTCTAGCAATCTGTAAAACCAATTTCTTCTCGAATAGTATGTCTCTTTTGAGGTGAGCAAACTAATCACTTCCGATTTTTCTTCGACTGAAAACATATAGGATTGTGGATCGGAACAACTCCGTTTTAAGTGATAATTGTATTGTTTAGCCATGGCCCGATTCAAGTGCTTATAGGTGCCCCGATTCAAAGCTTTTCAAATGCGCCTTCTTGTGCAACTTTCCGTTGAAATAGTAAAGAAAATATACTTGGGACGCCAGATGCTTTGCTTACCTTACCTACTTCCTAATGCTACCTCCTGATCCTAATTGAAAACAGTGCATCTTTAGATATAAAGAAGGGGTCCCTCGAGGGGCCCCTTCTACTTAACGAATTTATTAATTCCCCTCATCCCTGTTATTTAACATGTAGTAATCGCATTTTCCCATAAATTAGGAGAATCTAATCTCATTTATGTGATAATTTACATTTCAAAGGTATGAAATTCTGATTTACCATTGACAAATTTTGGATCTTGAAAGTTTAATTTAAATAATGCGAAAATGGAATTAAATTCCAAAATTCAGCATTTAAATTTACAATTTTTCAATTATTCTCCCTAACGGCAGTCTTTAAAATGAATAAATGAAATAGAGACTATAATCTTCATATGAAAATATAATTTTATTGAGAATAACTTACAAAAACATGTACAACATTATATATTATACAGTAACAGTGAATCTTTAGCATAAATTTGACATATATGCTCAAAATGTGCATTTGGGAAAAATAATCACCAATCCTATAATTATCGTTTTCTACAATGATCAATATGGTTTTGAATCTACTACTTAGTCATTTTAACAAACGAAAGGTTTAAATTTTAAAAATTGGTTTTTGAGTTTCAAAACTGTTTTAGCTAAAATCCAATATTACTTTAAAACATGCATTTTATCATCATTCATTCATTCGAAGATTCAAATAGCTTACAAATAAAACCATTTTTTCCAAAATACATGTTTCATCATGAAATAATACAACAGACAGGCAATATATCAGCCCTTTTGGTGGACTGAGGTCCAATTTGCACATCATTTATCATTAATCCATGAGTATTAGCTTCATATGGGAGAGTGCTTGAGGTACAGTACAAATTGGGTGATGAAACAAATAACACATCTTATAAGACTGTAAAGGAAGAAGAAAAATACTCTTGGGAATAAAGTTTAAATATTCTATTTATAGTGGAAAAAATATTCATTGTCTAGAAATAGTTATCATATTTTATTATATAGTTATTTGAAAGCAGATGGTAAGCATTGCTGAAGAAATAACGATTTTTGCCACTTATTGATTCAGGTTTTTTTACAAATACTGCATTTAATTAAATATCCATTGGTTAAAAATAAGAATTATTTAGATGATTTTTGTGAGATTTTGAGAGTTTTATTAAATGTATAAGCTGCAAAATATGTAACTAGTTCTCCGTGAATGAAATATTAGGTCAGAGGCGAGGGAGTATTGAGGAAGTGAATTAATTTCTACACCAATGATAGTTCCACCTGAAATTGAAAGTCCTCATGAGAAATTTAAAATGTGATCTGATCTTATTGAGTCTTTACTGTAATAGAATGATAAATAAAATAAGCATAAGAAAAATTTAATTAATGAAAGCAAAAATTGCAATTATAGAAATTGTACAACAGATAGAAGGGAAAATTAAGTGCATGAGGAGGTTGGAATGAAAGTAATAGATTGAGAAGGATGGATTTAATGACAGAAAAAATAGAAAGCGGCAAAAATAAAATGTTATTATAAATGAAACAACTTTTAAAATATACAACATGGAGTAGGGCATGGAGATGGAAGACGGTGAAATGCAACCATGAAGTAATCAAAGTATGAGAAGAAAGAAATTAATATGAATATACTTGTTGTAAAAATCATACAAGAAAAAGAATTTTACAGCAAAATGCATAATGGAAGTTGAGAAGTGAAGAACCTGCAGGATAAAAACTGCCTATAATTTTGGTAAAAACAGTGTATTCCAAAATGTCTTGAGAAATGGTAGGATAATGGTATTGCAGTGAGGTTTTGATTGAACTTGAAGTGAATCTTGTAAATTGCTCTACATTTTAGTTACATAGAAGTCAAAAAATGTGAAAAGCTACGAAAACAAATGTTATGCACTTGAGTTAATGTCAATGAGTAAAGGCTAAAACTGCTGAGACTTACAAAGGACAGGAATAGAATTTCAGGAGAAATTCTGGTTATGGAAGCAACAAGATGAGTTGGTAATGCAGCACATTTAATCTCTGTATCAGAAATTCTATGATTTCTTACAGTTGAAAGTGTTATTGTCCTTTTGCACAAAAGAACAGGCTGTAATATGGGTAGAAATAGCACTGTAATCTCAATGAGCATTGCGTGATATGTTTAGTGGTCATCGTAAAAGGATGTTGTCCATGATTAGCAGAACTTAAGGCTAAAATATGTTTTATGTCATATGGAGAGTATGTGGATCAAATATTTACTTCCAATTGAATACATACAAAGATGAGAAAGAAAATTTATTATGAATTTCTTAGAGGCAAGGTTAACATAAGAGAATGGTGGAAAATTCTTGCTGAACTAGGAGTAGGTAAACAATTAATTGATGCAAAAATGGCAAGTCATGAGGGATGTCAAATAGAGCAGCTACATATTGTGATCCAAAATAGAGGTTAAAGTTTGAAATAAAGTATGTGTGTTAAGTAAATCCCTGGTTATGTGTTGTCACTGATACACATCAAAGGAAAGCTGTTAAAAATTGTAGAAGAGTGGTGCTTGGTTAGCATAATTAATTAGGTTCACCAAATATGCAATTCAGCTTAATATTAGAAATCACTACATCTTGTTATATTAGGTTCTTCATGTAGGCAATTCATAATTTTCTGTAACAGTAATTAAACAATTTTGTGCCACGGGAGAGGAATAATTAATTTTAAGATGTTAACTTTGCCTAAAATTTCAATACTTTATGAGGTTTTTCATTTTACACAGGCTAATAAGAGGTAATTTTCAGCATTCTTATGGGTGTATTACCCTTGGGATGAAGATATGTCCCTGACAAGAGAGTTTCCTTTGTTTGTAACAGGGCTACAAGATAATTATAGAAAACCATTTGCCATTTTTACCTCTCAGTTGAACAGAGCTGAAGGTGAGTTTCACAGATACCATTCTAGCCAAAAAGAAACATTATTTAGTAATGTTAAAATTATATTTCTAATATGTTTCCTTGTTATTCACAGATTAAATGTAATGCTAGAATGTTGTACATAAAATATACAGAATCATAGTTTTTCTTCCTCATGCATTCAATGATTGTACTCAAAATTTCACAAATTTGATTATATTTTGGGGCCAGAATAAGGAAAATGCACTATGTTTAAAGAATAAATTGTTTAGAATATGCAGTAAATTATGGTTCATAACTTTGTATTATATTGATACTTTCTTAAGATTGGCATTCATATCTCTCAGATATTAAATGACCCTTCATAAAACTACCTAATCATATTAAAAGTTTCTGTAAATGATGAAATATATCATATATGAAAATAATCCTTTAACTCCAGAAATTCTATTACAGTTATCTTGTAGATGAAATCATGGTATCATATTATCTGAAAATTATTTAAAATAAATTAAAGTTATTGCATCAAAATTATTCAATTTGAGGACAATTTACTGAAGATTTCATATTTATGGCACCATAATAGTGACAGCTGATTTCAAACTGGCTCTTATTAAGTCAACTATTTGAATCTGTTAATGAATTAGGTATTCATTTGAACACCATGACATTGAAATGCATCAAGTAATAAAAATTAAATTGTATTGAAGGCACTATTTGCTCCTCATGGTCAGTTGTATATGCATTGAATTTAGTATATATTTGCATTGAGTATAGTATTGTAAGTGAAAAACTATGGTAACAAATGGCATTCTAAAACAGAGTTCCTATATGATGATATAGATTACTCCTTTTTTGAAGATCGATTCTTTCTCTATTAGTTTGGTTTGGTGTTTCCCCTCCTTTTGTACCTTTTTCAAGAAATAAAAAATTATTAATTTCACCAAACATATTTGAAGCTTTCATAAGGATTATCAGACATATCTGAGAAGCGGAGAAATAATAGAGAGCAATAAAAATTCAAGCACTAAAACAGCCTTTGTGCATTAATATGCTCCTCTGAAAACAGTAGCCTACTGCTGAATAGCAACATTACAGTATAAAAATTCTGCTCATCAACCAGCAATTGCTATTCCACTTACACATGCTGCAAGACATACTCATTCAGAGCCAAATTAACCTTACAGTTTTATTTTGAGTCACATAAAAATTTCCATCAAATGTAGCATTTACTCATCTGTTTTAAGAATGTTAATAGTAATTGATACAATACACCACTTGAATTTCATGAAACCAACATTTCATCATTTATAACCAAATGATAGATTGCAAATATCTTTTATTGTTCAAGGCATCAAAATTATAAAACATCACTATATCTCCTCTTAGATTAACCATGATGGAAAATTGACCAAATATTGATCTTTAATAAACAACACCATTAGCAAAAATATAAATCTTAATAGTTAGCTTTTGGGGTACTTCAGATAATGCCCTGCTCAGTTAAATTTAGTGAATACATAAAAATATTTCAGTTAGCCAAAAATTTCACTGGAAGCTATATTCAATTTGGAAAACCGAATAAAAAGTGTATGTGTATTGTTTTTACGAAAAAAATATCTCATAGAAGGGAAAATTAAGTGCATGAGGAGGTTGGAATGAAAGTAATAGATTGAGAAGGATGGATTTAATGACAGAAAAAATAGAAAGCGGCAAAAATAAAATGTTATTATAAANAGACAGAAATTAAAGATACAAAGTTGAATGATAAAGGTGGTCAGCATATAATTACTGTAGATATCAATATATAACACATCATAATTTCAAGAAGAAAATTTTGATAAAACTATTAAATTTAATGCATAAGGAACGGTGCTTCAAACTTTTTAGGTAACTCAATATGTAAATTTATGAATATTTATGATAGCATTTATGTGGGTTTCAAAAATTAGCTTTAATTTAA
The DNA here is from genome assembly GCA_000376725.2 of Ladona fulva. Lineage (NCBI taxonomy): Eukaryota > Metazoa > Arthropoda > Insecta > Odonata > Libellulidae > Ladona > Ladona fulva. The sequence goes on from KZ308438.1 coordinate 175,419, forward strand.
AATATGAAAAGATTGGTAAAATAAATAAGCTCCTATTTATTCAATCAAGTTTAAACAAAAAAGTAGGTTATGCATATAACATGTTGATAAATTTCAGCCAAAAATGTTAGGAATAGAAGTGTATCATTCACCAATTAATGCTGTACTTATCTATTTATACTAAAGGAGGTGAATGAAAATTTCATACAAATACCATTAGTACTCTTACTCTGATTAATTATGTATTCAAACTAAAACATTAGAATTTTTAGAGTGACCATATTTATTTTAGAAAAACCAGGAAACTGGGTAAACTTGGGCTTTGCTATTTTTAAAAAGAGCGTAATACTCTAACATTTTAAACCATTTTTCAACAAAGGATTAAAAATATGTATATGAATTATTAATAAAATGGCATTTTCTTTCTAATGGAATAAAATAGATGTTATTTTAAGAATACATTTAATATTTTGAATTATGAATGTTTTTATTGCATAAATGAATAAAGAGAATGTAAAATGTAATGTGAACATAACCCAGCTAGCACAGACCTGCTTGTTGACCCAAATTTATGTAAGCATTATGTAAAATACAGGGAAACACCTGTCGTTTCCCTGTATTTTTAGTAATGCTTACATACATTTTGGGTCAACAAGCAGGTCTGTTCTAGCTGGGAGATCTCAAGTTGCAAATAAAAGAACTAGGACAAAGGAGGACGGATTTAAAAAACTTGCGAGAATGTCCTAGGAAACCTCATGAAAGAGGACATATCCTGGGAAATCTGATGTATGGTCACTCTAGAACATATCAGTATTTATGAAACATTAGCTAGATTAGATTAGATTTCTTTGGGGTTGCAAAATTGACAGCAAAATATGAATTCAGTTAGGGAAATATTCCAAAATTAGTTAATTTAGGTGTATAAATAAACGGTTGTCATAGAATTCAGAAGTTTACCAATTGTTTCTTAACACAATTCCTTTTTTTATATCTCTTCTGTTCAAATCACAGTATTTGCAATGAAAATCCATTAATTTCAGATGCTGAAGAGCAATGAAATTATGGAATAAAATAGATTATTTATTTAAAATAGGCTTTTATACTTGCAGAACTATCATAGAAAATTCCTTACTGGAAGCAATATTGGTCAATTATTCCAAGGTAATCTATTCTTTCACATTTATGAAATAGATGCACCTTTAGTATCATACAACTTTTAAACATTTTTCAAATTTGTAGATTGGTGTTCCCATAAGGATTAAGGTTCTATGAAAATGAGATAAACTGACTAAGTCACCATACGTTGTAATAATAAACAAATATTTTGAATTATAAAGTCTATTGAATAATATATCTGAGGATGATGTGAAGCTGGTTTGAATTTGGTTTGCCTGATGGAGTTCTTCACAGTTATTTCACAATTCTGTATTGTAATAGTGGATTGCTGGTATTTTTGAAAAAGGAATGGCCAAATACTTTTGAGGTTGCTAATAAATACTATCTTTAATACCTCATAAAATCTCTTGGCAATATCTGAGACATTAGCCATAATATAAGGGAACATATGAAGACCCTCAAAAATTCCATTATGATTAAATTAGAGTATTAAAAAAGAACATGAAAAATCATTCTTTCTGATTTGAATAAGTCTGACAGGGAAAAGAAGATCTCTCTCAGAAAATTATAATTTCTTCTAAACACTAATTAAGAAAAATTGAAAATTATGTTTAATAAAGTTAATGTATATTAAAGGTCTCTCACTTTAATATGTATTATTATTCTTAAATGTGAAGATTTATGGTATAAAATGACAAGCAAATCAATAAAATGGTTATGTACTGTGAACATACCAGTGACCTAAATGGAAATTCATTAAATTTTTCCTAAACGTTTTTAAAATGCATCATGCAAGAATAACATATTCTGTATCAATTGACAGAGTTATATAAAATGGTTTCCAATTTTATCATGATTATCATGTGAAAGAATACTGTTGGTTTGTATATTGACCAGATATAATGATGTCAAGCATACCACTATTTCAAACATACAATAAATACTTTAGGACACTCTCGAATATTATGAAAAAAATTAATTTAACTAGGCAAAAAATGGATGAAAAAATCTTGAGCTAAAAAGATAAATGTACAAAGTTACATTGCAAATGGCAATGAACAGCTCATTGCAGTTTGGATTCTTGTGATCTTGGTAAATGCTAGTAGTGATCTAAAATTTAAAAAAGGCTAATGCTTCATTGTGTAAAATTCAAGCTTTCCTTCTTGTCTTTTATTACAAATTATGTTATTGTCTCTGGTGAATTGAAAGAGCACTTGTGAGATGAAAAATCTTGGTTGGTTTCCTTCATTGCTAATTCTCCGAGTGCATGATTAGGTTTATGAATAGTCTTCATGTTCAAAATTTTTTTCAAAGAATGAAAATTTACAAAAAAAATTTCAAATATACCTACTTAAAATGCCCATTTAACCTTTATATTGGAATAGAATCTCAAAAACAGCCAGATGAGGATTTTCATACTTGCTCATTTGGTAAATCTTTTTCGAGGCATTTCGAAGTTTCTTCAATGGAGCTACCTTCTATACATTCCCTGTTCCCATAGTCACCATCCCCTGTTACATGCATATGGGAGACTGTGGAATCAGTTTCTGGTCTATTTATATCTTGGAATTTGTTTGAAACGTCTTTTTCTAAGAGGGCAGCACTGGTCCCAGCTTCATCATCAATGCCATAGCAACTGTGAACTGCCCGTCTTCCATCTGCTGTCTGATCACAAGTAGATGTATCTCTGCCCATACCTTCAATGAAAACTAAACTCAATTTATTCACTTTTTCCTTAATTAATAGGTTATTTCTTACTTTAATATACACAAAATTTAATTAGTCTTTAATTAGTCTTTACTAAGAAAGTAATGTTGGTGTTTATTATAAGATTTAGAAAACAAATATTTAACAAAATCAATTCTTTTCAAGAACACATTAGAGCTGCAAAATATCTATCATATAGCAATGAATGAAGTAACAGGGACTCCACCAATATTTATTATCACAAGATATCACAGGGTTTACAATAAGATTGCTATTGGAATTGCATATTAATATCATGCATGACTTTTCAAGTTAATCTGCAACCATATTTACTGCAGAATTCCCTAAATTTCTCCTCTGATCGCAATAAACTACAAATATACTCCTTTTGTACATCAAATACATATGTAGTTTCTGAGTATTAAGGTATACTGTTGTACTCAGAAGGTCAACCTTAAATTTTATGATACTCGATGTAATATAATAATGAAGTCTTAAATAAAATTACTGAGGGAAATTTCTGCTGGAAAACAAGCAATTACATTTTTTTATATCCTGCATGTAATTAAAGTAAATTATCAACATTATATTCATATGTTTAAAGGTAAATGAAAGAAAACGTTCAACTTATGTAAAAAATGAAAAGACAAGACTACCTCACCTAATGAGTTATCATTCGTAAACATAGCATCATCGGTTTCCAGTGTAACATGAGGCGTGGAAGCTGATTCAATGAATTGGGTCCCTGTTATTCCACTACTAGGAATCTGCATTTTATAGCTAAGAGAAGGCACAATGATCACAACATCACTGTCATCCTGACTGCTATCATCCAGGAATGAAGGTGTGCATTGAGGTATAGAACTGGAAAAAGAAAAGAATTTGATGAGCGCTTAGACAGGTTTGATCTAATGACATACATTTTATGCACCCCATACATATATTCACAAATAAGGTATCAAAGGCTGGAAGATTTAGCCAACACTTGAAACTCATAAAATTAATTGTCATGGCAACTAAATAATCACCATTCCTTGATAATTGTATCCAAATAATATACTAGTGGCAAGTACTATACGTAGAAACCCCTTCTTCAGGATCCTCAACCAGGTCAATGTTTCCTTGATAAAACTATGTTCTATCTTAAAAATAATATCATGGAATTGGATTGGCCAGGGATAACTGAGAAGAGTTCCTGCAAGCAAACAATCAAAAGTCTCAGATCTTGCAGACAAAGTACTTAGACTTAGAAATATTTCTTGGGTTTCCAGCCGGGTGGTGGAGTGGATCAGGTCCAACGTTTCGGCTGCTAGCTCTGCAGCCATCTTCAGGAAGTAAAATAATCATCATATCTTGGAAAATATGATGATAATATGAGTCTGATGAACTGAAACTCGATTCATATGCTCCCTCAGTACCTCAATATTTCCATATTGTAGATGGTAGCCCTAAATACTGATTTCCTTCAAGTGGCTACAATCTTCAGCAATAATAATTTGCTAACCTTATATTTTAATTTTTCCAGATTTAAGATTTCAATCCACAATTGTTTGAGGATTATGGATCTTATTCTTTGCTGCCTAATATTGCTGCAACAAATCAAGTGGCCTTAAATAGGAAAATGCCTTTACTTATGGCAAATAAGTACCTCTAACTCCTAATCACTCACACCATCTAAAAGGAAAAACTAAGCTAACCATACCTGTTATCTTTCTACTAGCAATTTGGTGAATAACAAGACTAAGCTAGAAAATAAAAATATTTTTGCTGCCAAACCACAGTTGTAGCCCTTCAAGAATCAATGTAACTTTGGTTATTTTGGGTAATTAAAAAAAATCATTTGACTTTTAAAATGTTGATAATATTTAAACATTTATTTATCTTAGAAACTCAGCTATTTTAGGAAACATCAGTGTCCATACCTGCCTGATTAAGGAGGGAAATCAAAATTTGGATGTTAAAAATTCACCAGAAATGCACTTTTGCATTAAACTTTATATGAGTTATAATTAAAAGGTCTATTCTTATATTTTCATGCCACTGACACAGTTTACTTGAACTGTATATTTGAAGGGACTTCTACCAACAGTGATGGAAATAAAAACAATTGTGATTTTAAATAATAAATTAACTCTGTCCTGAGGCATCTCCTCTGATGATTATACTTTCAGAACCCTTTTATGAAATTTAAAAAAGAATAGTATTCATGATGTCATTCCAAGAGGCAGATGCATAACTAAGGGGGGGCATGGGATGCCTCTATTTTCTTGGCTACAACAGCCTATCATTTTTTATTCAAATTACTCACACACAACAATCTTAAAACTTCAAATTGTAAGATATGAAATTAATTTATTAATTTTTGCGTTCAGTCCTCTACTTTACTTTTCAAGAATNAAAAAATAGCCATACATAATAAAGGAGTTGTAATTTTGGTCTTTGCAATCAATTATTTAGTTTGATATTGAGCAGAACCTCAGAACCAGCATAGAAAAACCAGGAAAGTGGTCATTTTTAAGGATCACTCAGTGTTCTAGACACAACAGCCTATCATTTTTTATTCAAATTACTCACACACAACAATCTTAAAACTTCAAATTGTAAGTTATTAAATTAATTTATTAATTTTTGCGTTCAGTCCTCTACTTTACTTTTCAAGAATATTCATATTACCAAATTTTAATATATAAGTATTTGATTTTGGCCCCAGAGCCAAATGCAATAGCACCTTTGATTTCCATTAGCCACCACAGTAAAAGGAGCATACCACATTTACTCGAAAATAACCGTCCCTCAAATATAACCACCCCCTTTGTTTTGGGCTGACAAATATAGGAAAAAAACTAGTATGCCAAGTATAGCATTTGCTAGTATAACAAGTGCATGCAAAAAGTTAATTATGCGAATATAACTGCCCCCTCTGTTTTTAGGAAGAAAATTTTGGAAAAAAGGGGCGGTTATAATCAAGTAAATACGGTATTATTATTTGAAGACATTTTATTTATTCAGAAACCTGTTTTTCTAAGGAAATGAGTAAACAAAATGGCTGCTTTTATTGCCCCATTAAATAGAATTGGAATGAGTTAATATGATTTTCAGATCAATTAAATCCCTCAGATTGTAACATTTTTATATAAATGCATACCTGAGTGTGACTCGCTTCTTCATTCTGTGACCCATTTGAGAGGTGGCACATTGTGTAGGCCTATCAAAATTCTTGGCGATAGGTGTGTTAGGCTCAGAAGACTGCTTGTCCACAAGTATGGGCTTAGGCCAAGAAAGAACAGGTGCTCCAATGCAGGGTGACTGCGAAGTTGTAGAAACAGGAGCATCTGATGCTTTTTGCTCAGGTCGAATCCCTGCTGGGTTCCATTGATTGAGATTCAAAGGAGGAATGGCTGGATTGGATGGTACATGGTATTGCGGTTGAGACAGAAGGCGTTTTCGGTCCTCCATGTAAACATCTATCAGCTGATCCAGTTTTGCCTCAATATCATCAACCTAATTACATCAGCTTTTTTAAATTCAGATTGAAATATTGAGAACGACAAATTATGTCCACCAGATCACAATTAACCCATTCACAAGACAATATACATGTAAAAAACAGGGTCATGTTGAGAGGTATGCCTTAGGTACCTCTCTATGGGAGAGCCAAAATGTGTATTAAAGAGCTTTTTACTTACAATCAGATGTTTAATTTAGAAAACATTATTAACTACATAGAGACATTATTAACATAGTCTTTTGTCTCCTTTGAGTTCTCCTGAATTATTCCACAAGGAATATGGTAAATGAAAGAAAACGTTCAACTTATGTAAAAAATGAAAAGACAAGACTACCTCACCTAATGAGTTATCATTTGTAAACATAGCATCATCGGTTTCCAGTGTAACATGAGGCGTGGAAGCTGATTCAATGAATTGGGTCCCTGTTATTCCACTACTAGGAATCTGCATTTTATAGCTAAGAGAAGGCACAATGATCACAACATCACTGTCATCCTGACTGCTATCATCCAGGAATGAAGGTGTGCATTGAGGTATAGAACTGGAAAAAGAAAAGAATTTGATGAGCGCTTAGACAGGTTTGATCTAATGACATACATTTTATGCACCCCATACATATATTCACAAATAAGGTATAAGGCTGGAAGATTTAGCCAACACTTGAAACTCATAAAATTAATTGTCATGGCAACTAAATAATCACCATTCCTTGATAATTGTATCCAAATAATATACTAGTGGCAAGTACTATACGTAGAAACCCCTTCTTCAGGATCCTCAACCAGGTCAATGTTTCCTTGATAAAACTATGTTCTATCTTAAAAATAATATCATGGAATTGGATTGGCCAGGGATAACTGAGAAGAGTTCCTGCAAGCAAACAATCAAAAGTCTCAGATCTTGCAGACAAATTACTTAGACTTAGAAATATTTCTTGGGTTTCCAGCCGGGTGGTGGAGTGGATCAGGTCCAACGTTTTGGCTGCTAGCTCTGCAGCCATCTTCAGGAAGTAAAATAATCATCATATCTTGGAAAATATGATGATAATATGAGTCTGATAAACTGAAACTCGATTCATATGCTCCCTCAGTACCTCAATATTTCCATATTGTAGATGGTAGCCCTAAATACTGATTTCCTTCAAGTGGCTACAATCTTCAGCAATAATAATTTGCTAACCTTATATTTTAATTTTTCCAGATTTAAGATTTCAATCCACAATTGTTTAAGGATTATGGATCTTATTCTTTGCTGCCTAATATTGCTGCAACAAATCAAGTGGCCTTAAATAGGAAAATGCCTTTACATATGGCAAATAAGTACCTCTAACTCCTAATCACTCACACCATCTAAAAGGAAAAACTAAGCTAACCATACCTGTTATCTTTCTACTAGCAATTTGGTGAATAACAAGACTAAGCTAGAAAATAAAAATATTTTTGCTGCCAAACCACAGTTGTAGCCCTTCAAGAATCAATGTAACTTTGGTTATTTTGGGTAATTAAAAAAATCATTTGACTTTTAAAATGTTGATAATATTTAAACATTTATTTATCTTAGAAACTCAGCTATTTTAGGAAACATCAGTGTCCATACCTGCCTGATTAAGGAGGGAAATCAAAATTTGGATGTTAAAAATTCACCAGAAATGCACTTTTGCATTAAACTTTATATGAGTTATAATTAAAAGGTCTATTCTTATATTTTCATGCCACTGACACAGTTTACTTGAACTGTATATTTGAAGGGACTTCTACCAACAGTGATGGAAATAAAAACAATTGTGATTTTAAATAATAAATTAACTCTGTCCTGAGGCATCTCCTCTGATGATTATACTTTCAGAACCCTTTTATGAAATTTAAAAAAGAATAGTATTCATGATGTCATTCCAAGAGGCAGATGCATAACTAAGGGGGGGCATGGGATGCCTCTATTTTCTTGGCTACAACAGCCTATCATTTTTTATTCAAATTACTCACACACAACAATCTTAAAACTTCNATTATTTTTAATAATTAATTAGGACACAGAAATTATGTGATAGAAATTGGCTAGTAAGTAGATAATTTGATGGTTTAAATCATGGGAATGCATGAAACAATATGTATGTAGGTATAGAGCTCTAGCCAGAGAGACAATGGACTAGAGCTATTGCTTCTACTAGGAGGAACTTTTAGAATGGGTTGAACTTGCAGCATCAATCACATCTCAGACTAGACACAATGTGCAATACAAAATCATTGGAAATAGTACCAAATTATGGTGAAGAAACAACTGAGGGTGTAAATGCATTGATCACCCTTGAAATAGTCACCTTTCCCATGTGTACACTATTCTAAATGGAAACATTTTTTAAGCATATCCTGGGAGCCATTTTCTGTCAGTTTCTCTAGCAGTGTTCCTCTTTGTATCTTAATCAAATGAAAAATTGACTTATTTTTACCTTTATCTTCAATTGGGAGAATTTAGTAAATCCTCATGGTACCAAAATAGGTGAATGAGGATGGTATGGGACAAACATCAGGCTATTTTTTGACAAAAACTTCCTTGTGAGCAAGGAAAAGTGAGCAGCAGCATTTTCATGATGCAGTAACCAGTTTCTTTTTCATCAAAATCCAGAGTAGATCCTTAACAGTTTTTCATAGAGCTGCTACAAATAGTCACATTAGTCATTGGAACTAAATGTTAGACCTTTGAAGAGGAATTCCGTGCACAATCCCCTTGATGTTAAAGAACTCAAAGAGCATGCTTCTCACTCTTTATTGCCTTTCTTTGTTGTGGTGATCTTGAGTTTTCCATTGGAATGATTGATGCTTTGATTCACAGTAATAACCATAATACAGGCTCTGTGAAATCACTGCACAACAAGGACATGATGTCACATCCAACAATGAATCTCAGCACAAGCACTCAATGCCACAAGCCTTTACCCACATACAGTACATCAGATCTTGTGGCACACATAAAGCTCTGCTGTGTAATAATTGACTGCCTAAAAGCTAGTACTTCCTGAATAGCAGCACCAGAGTAAGAGATTTTGGGTACCACCTCATATCTTAGAACTGCTTATGGATTTTAAGAAGATGAAGAGTGGAATTTATTAGAGCCTACTTTTTGTAAGAATATAATAAATATTAATGGAATCAAAAATAAAGGAAGGTGTAAAATGTTACAGTAGAAGGTCAATAATAGAGGAAACATTAAGACAGGATATGTTTGCATAGCTGGAAAATAAGAAATGTTAATCAATAAGCCAATCAAAGAGTCTAGGGTTAACAGAACAGGGTTGTGGAAATCTAGAGAAAGATTTATAATGTAAAGAATGTGCAAAATTTTACAAAAAAAATATTGTTGTGAAATTGACTCATAAACCAGATTTTAAAAGTGAAACTATATAATCTGTTATCATGATCTCTAAGAAAAAAGATTTATCGCTGATTCTGCTTATTGTGAAGTTTCTTTAAATTACTGAATAAATAACATTACATTAAATACTTAACCTAGCAGTAACTTTTAGATATATGCACACAAACACAGAATCACACACCTTGCATATGTTTTCCAACAATATTTTCATTTAAAATACCAGGAGAGAGTCAAACACAAGGATACGTAAAACAGGTTTTACTGAACCAGCCTCACATGCAGGTTCAACCTGAAAATGAATTCATAGATGAATCTGAAGATGATGATTAAATCAGAGCAGTCCAGTAAGTACAATAATTTTCCCTCTCCCATAATAATTGCTTAAAAAAATTACCTTTAATTTAATTCAATTCATACCATCACAATTGTGACAAATGATGATTATTTGCNAACCCCCAACTGATAATCTTACAATTCCAGTATACACATTATTCAGATACCTGGGGCCAGGATAATGATTTACACAGCCTTAATTTCTGCTCTAGCTCCTGAATAACCCAACTTTTTTTACTCTTGCATAGCTACAACACATTGAGAGAACTTTTCTAATATAGGTTTGGATTTGGGTAGAGGGACAATTCTCTACTTACCATCTATCAGTAGAGATATAATACAAGTAGAAGGGTGAAGTCTAGTGCTCTCTTCTTTTCATTCAAATTTGCATTAATATACTTTTCCAAAACTTTAAAAATATCATAAAACTAAGTTTTGCAAGTGGCATATAGATGCATGATTACTCATTAAGTATGAACTGGCTTTTATAGGAATTATTCTTACCATAGAGTTTTTAATTAAACAAGAGTATCAATGAAAAATATTTGAGTGCTTTCGCAGGCAATATTGTTGAAGAGAAAATAAATTGGATTGAGCTGGAATTTCAAACAATAAGCAAAGGAAAAAGCAATGTAAGAATAAGTGTACCCCTTAGACAGAGTAACTACTATAGTGCCATGCAACAAAATCAGCTGCAAAAGGAGACAGATTCTTGAATACATGCTATGTGGAGCATTTCACTCTAGGAAAATGAAGCTTTTCATAAGTTATCAGAAAAAAATGCAGGATTTTTGCCAGTAACTCAGAATATTAGCATCCATTTCAAAATTAAACTTTTAGGCTAAAATTAGGTGAATTTGAAGCCAAAAGTTCCCATTCTCAGTTGTAAAAATTAGAAAGATAATGATGAAGACAGAGTTAACAATTATGTTACCATAGAGTAATAACGTCAAAATATCCTATTTATCAAAATGATGACAAAGTTGTTAAATTATAGTAAAGTTGACAGCAAAGCACAAGGATAACAATGTAACAGAAATGAAAAAGTACTACTAATTAAGGAATTAAGTTTCCCTTTCTTTCATGATAATTCAATAAAATGACAACTGTCACACATACAACTTGAAACAGCATTTTTGATACAAAAGAAAACTAAGTTATGTGAAGCCACCAATAGAGGACACAGAAGTTTCTCTCCTTTAATAAAATGTTCTGAATGCAATAATTCATTGAAATGCAATGATCCATATAATTAGCTGATCCATTTCTTTGAATTAGGGATCACCTTTCTTGGCATCATCTCTTTGTCAAGTCTGTTGTGTAAAATCTGCATTATGGAAATGTGTCTGAAAAATAACTATATGTACATGTAAGAACTGAAATTCATAACAAATCAAAAATACTGATATCCCACCCCTACTTCAGTGTAATATATTATGCTATTGAGTGAATATGTAAAACTAAATTACATGCTGATAGCAAGATCATATATATAGCATGACTGAATAGATGTTATACATGTACAGTGTCTTCACCAACCTCTTGTCTAATTTTTATTCATTAATGAAGTATCTATAAGTTATAAAATTTTTGTAATTTATGTTTAAATTCAAGTTATTTAATCAATCCTTAAAACTGTAGAGAAAAAATAGAAAAGAAATTTAAAATTATTTTATGAAACTTGACAAAGTTTTTCAGTTTAAAGATACCCAAGAATGTATAGATAAATCAGTCTTATTTTGTCTGTAGATCCAGTTGATTAATTATGCACTAACTTCTTTTCAACTTCTCAAATTATGATCTCCTGTTGACTTTATTTTTAATACTATTGGGAAATTACTTCTGCGATCAGTTAAATTTGACTGCTCTGATGGATATGGTGTTACAATACTCCACTAACCCAATGATTCTTTCCCTGATCATTTTCATGTGCTTTCTAAAATAATATTCACTGTTTATTGGGCTTCAGACTTCAAAATTTCTTAGCAATAAAGTATTTGATCCTCTTTGCCTATTTGGCCAGCTAAATACCTTATAAATTACTATAGATCAATAAGAAACTCCACTATATACATATATTTGAGTTAGAGATCTGTCTCCAAAACATCTTTTTCTTACTAATATTGGCCTCATTAAAGAAAATCAGGATATTAAAGAAATGGAAGAAATGTGTGCCTTGAAGCTTAAATATAGAGTTAATCAACCTTATTAGAAGGGGTGATGGGATTGGGTAAATCATTTCATAAACAACATTCAATTGCCTCCAAAGACTTCTTCTCTAGCATCAAATCTCTACATAATATGATCACATTTTCTTCTAACTGCCTCTTGATCTAACTAAAAAAAAGTAATCAGTTGTTATCTCTAGCAAAACTTCTTCTCCAAAATTTAACACATAAGAGAAGAATGACAATGGAAAGCAATCACAAACTGATTGAGCTCTAACTACACAAAATACTGACTGGGAAACAAGGAGAAATGTTATCCTTTTGATGCCATAGACATAGTAAGATTTATCATATTTAAAATAATTAGGTTTGTTTAGCTACACCAATAATTGCCTAATTTAAAAAAAACTTAATAGCATCATTCCTCATCTTTATCTATCTATTATTGTGATATATGAATTACTGAATTTCCATCATGAGCATTAATTTATTTTTATGAAATTACTGATATCTGCTTAGTACCACTCATTATTTGGAGAATAATTAATAAATCTTATTTTATATATCCCCTCTGGCTTCAACTTAAGCTACTTCCAGAACTCATCACTAACCTTAACTCAATTAAAACTTTACATCAGTCAATGGATTTTATTTTATTATATTTTTATTGCTCAATCAAATTCTTTCTCATTGTAAGA
>KZ308438.1:188420-205641 GCA_000376725.2 Ladona fulva
AATGACTTGTATTCTGCTTGCTTGATTGCATTATCTACATTAAAATAAAATGCTTTGAGCAATAGTCTCTCACGTAATAGAATTAATGATACATTTTATCTGCGGGAATAATACAAAATTAAGTAAGTATTCCAAATCAAGCTGAGAGAAATGTAACAAATATTTTTTAAATGCCCTGATACCTTTGGAAATGGGTCTTGATGATAGACAAAGAATGAAAATTGAATTTTCTTATCATCAACAGCAGGTAAATATGGCCATGGCAAATGTGTTGTATTATATAAAGAATTTAAAGCTTTAATTTTGCAGAGAATTTTTATTAGACTAATTGAAAGATCAGAATCTTGCCCATCAAATTGAAGTGATGAGTTATGTACAAGTGTAATTGTTAATATCTGACCAAGGTTTTAGAATAGAAAACTAAATCTTTATTCAAATAGTTGTGATGTTAGTAGCCAAACAAATTATTTTTCTTTCTAATAATGCAAGGTAAGAAATACTTAATGGCCAAAATAAAGGTATTTTTGAAAAATAATCAAGTGATTTCATGTATGAGGAACACTCATCTTTAGCTTTATTACTATGCACTAGAATAAGAAAACAGAAATCTGAAAACCACTAAAAAATCAGAAACATTGTCATTACATAGATTATTGAAATACACTAAGGAAAGATGAAATGCAGACTGACAAAGCCAATATCACCAAACTGGCAGGTACTACTGAAGGATTTTTAATTTAGCCCACACTTTCAGATGTACACAATGCAAGATATCAAAGGAAATAATCAAACATCAAGAAGCAAAGAGTAAAGGTAAAGAATGAGAGTCAAGCATTATACTAGAAGAAATTTACTTTATTCATGCTGTCAAGTCATTAAGCATGCTTGAGATAGCAATTAAATACTCTCTTAGTATTTAGGATTTGGAAGTCTATAGATCTATCCTTAAGGTGAACACTAAATTAAAGCACTCCTATCTTCTTTCTTACTAGAGTAGTTACATAAAGTAAGTAACCACAAAAACCAAATAATTATGCTTATTTCCTTAATTTAATCTTTTTAATGTTTCAATTTTCAGAATGTGAAGTCAAATTCAATTTAGCTTTGTCACAACATTACTGATCAATTTAATCCAATCGTATAAACTACCTACATTCTAGTAGTAGTTGGAGTTTTTAAATGGAATAGTCACTTGTTGGATTCATTTCTAACAAATAAAAATGTTCATGTTCTTGATTTTGAATAAGCTCATGCAATACAAATTATTTACACATTTTCATATTGTCATTTTGATTTATAAGTACATAACAATTGCTGAATACAAATTTTACTAGTTAGATCAAAGGGAGGGTCTAAACTGCATTCAGCCACTGGTGAAGAGTTACAGTTGTTCTGCAGCAAACTTTATTGTTATTTATCAAGGGAGCATATAATAGCCCCAACTTGTCAGTTATATAATATATATGGGCTGATATCTAACAATGATACTTTGTGGAATCTGACAAGCTGATTACATGTATTTACTCATTATATCAAAATTACTCCGATTTGTTGACCTTAATGATATTCCAAGGTTAAAAGTTGGTGATACTGAAATACCATACTCAAATCATGTTAAAAATCTCAGGGTTAATTTGGTCCCCAATCTATCTTGGGACAACCATGTGCTAGCCATATGTAACAAGGCCAACTCAATCCTCTATCAACTTAAACTCCATAAAAATCTCTTGTAACCTTGTAAAAAACCTTGTTGTACTCTAAATCAATTAATAACTTTACTTATTTTCCCTCATTTTGACTACTGTTGCCTTGTATACAACGATTTAACGGAACGGCTCAATGTAAGGCTTCAATTGACATTAAATATGTGTGTTAGGTTTGTTTTCGACCTTAAAAAAGATGAACATATATCCCCTTTCTTTACCAGACTTGTATGGCTGAAGGTAAAATCTAGAAGGAAATTCATGTTTGGTTCATATTTGTATAGTATTTTTAAACATGAAGAACCTGGCTATTTAAGGCAGCAATTCTCTATTAAGGAGAAAAAGTCTAATGTATGTACAAACAAGACTGTCCGCTGAATACATAATTACACCCCAGCACCGAACAACTACTTTTCAAAAATCCTTCCGTGTTGCTGGGGCAAAGCTATGAAATGGAATACCAAAGGATATAAAAAATTCTAGCTCCTTATTTATTTAAAAAAAAAGATATCTCCACTATCTTCTTGCTTTAGATTAATTTTGTTAAGAATGTATCCTCTCTCTAATTTTATATCTACTTACTTTGTGTACATGAGCTGTTGTTTGTTTAGTTTTTGTATGTTCTTAGTGGACAGTTATAGTCCAAGAACAATAAATATTTTCTTTCTTTTTTTCTTTTCATGTATACTTTATAATGGCTTAATTTTTTACATTATAATGGAAAAGTAAACTATTCTAATTATGTATGATAAATGAAATTAATGAGTTCTAAGAATTCTAAAAGAGTTTACATTATTGAGAATTTCTTTCAACAATTGTTTGTCCTGACTTCTGTTGACATAAAGAAGACCTGAAGAAGTGATTGATTATGAAGGATTTATGTTTTGATTCTTTTGAACTGACTAAGTGATTATTTGTATTTTTTAATATAAAAGTATGTTTATTTTAACCTTAAAATAATTAATATTATAATAAATCCAAAAACCATCAACAATGTGATAATACTCAATTTTGTCTTCCAGGAAGGCATCATCAGATGTAAAGGCAGAATGAGAGGAAAGTAGTGAACATATGAACAAGAAGGAAAAAAACAGTTAAGAAAGAAAATTCAGTACATTCTGAAGAAATATTTCTTTACGCTGTTTGCTGAGATAAAACAAGATTTTTCTTCATAAATTCTTGTTAAAGTTGAAATCAAAATTCATAAGGTATTACCTATTTTTATAAATATGTAAATTTTCTAAAGCATTAAGATCACTATTGGAAATACAATTACAAATCAACTTAAAGTCATAAATGGAAATGTTATTTGAAAATTCTTCCATGTGTATGGCAACACTGGACTGCTGAAATATTCTGGATTTGAAATGTGTGAAGGACTCCTCAAAAGGTTATCACAAGGTTTAAGGCTGATTACCCCTAATGATGCCTCCATAGATGGAAAAATGCACACTGGGTAGTTCATTGTTGATAGCTTTTGAAGTTATTACAATAATAATTAACTTAACCATCAGTGGCCATTTCCATTCTAACCAAAATATAAATTTCGCATTGCTTTGATTTATCTATCACCTGGTGATATCATTTTATTGTTGCCTATGATGTGAATTATGGTATTGTAGAGATGCTCAAATTTACAACATTTGAAGGCTCCTAAATGTCCTCATGCATTTAAGACAAGCACGTTTAAGGATCTACAGATACCTAGTCAATGTGCATTCATTCTCTGACCCTTTCATTAAAGCTGTATTCATTATGTTTGTAATTACATTCACAGGAAGGTTTTGCAGGCATTTCCTCTACCAACTACAAAGAACACTTCATGAATACTCAACAATACAGCTCAATAAGGAGAAAGGTAAGTTATTTATAGAATTTTGTACCACAATATACATATACTACTAGGTATTCACAAAAAGGTATTTGGATGAGATACAAATTTAGCCAATGAGAGATCTTGTAAAATTACATTGTTTATCAAGAAGCCAATCAGATGTTTTTCTATTATATAGAGAACTACTGGTCCTTGCAACTCCATTACAATTTATCACAATTGGTGAGATTATATTAAATTTCTTAGGCTTTTATCTTAATGGAAAAGCAAGGAAAATTAATTTACAGAAGTGTATTTTTGAAAATTAACCAGTAAAATGACTAGTATTCATGACCTAAAGATGCATAAGGCCAATTAGAAACATAAGATGGAAGGGAGGAAGATTTCAGATTGGATAAAAATACCTGGCCTGTAAGCTCTTAACGCGAGTTAGCAGGTCGATGTGGCCAGCAGAGTATTGTTCAATGACGTCTTTCACATCATAAGGCTTCAAGGCCTCTTTAAATTTTCGCCTTGCCACAAAGTACTTCATCTAGGAGAGAGATTTAGAAGATGAGAAAGATTTTGGATATTTTTTTATCTGTTATGGTACATGAAACTCACAAAATGACAAAATATAATGCTAAATTTTACTATTGCCATAACTTTCAATAATATAATGTCATATGAGTCATCTTTATTTTAATGAAGGCAATTGAAGAAATATGTAGCTTCTATAGATAGAATGAGGAACATTCTAAGCTATATTTAATAACATGAAACATATTCAAGTGAAGCAATTCAATTCTTAATTTCAGGTCTAAATATTACAACACATTTAAATTTCTAAGTCAGCTAAAGCAAAACATTCAAGCTTTCAGTTTGTTGCTAAATCATGCTCTATGGAGAATTCACACATGCTTATAGTAATTTTAGAAGACTGAATTGTACCTTCACAATTTGGAAGATACTAATTTATTACAAACATAATCTGTTGATTTATTCCCAATATGTTTATTATGTATTGTAATTACGTTCTTTTAATGATAAAAATTATTTCCAATTATGAGTCAATGATCAAATATTGAATAAGAGAATACTTAATGGCTGAATAATTTTGAAACAAATCAGAAGTAATTGATCAAGATAATATTCTTTATTTCAGTTTTCTTCAAAACCATCCTTTCTCATCCCCCTCATATCTCCTGAACGAACAGCACATTTCATCATTCACTATGCTTCTCACTCATTTTGATTTTCATTTCCTGAGGGAGGATTGCTCTTATGCATCTCTTATGCTTTTGAGTTGTGGTCCACTTGTTGTGACTAATAAGAATATACTTGGACAGACAATCTTTCTCTTAATGTCACAGTATCTCTGACATTTGGTCTGCATCATAATGTGCAAATAGATTTGGGCAAATCTTGGTGGTATTTTGCAAGACTCTATAGCTATTTCAAATCACATCTGATTATGCAGTAATTCAAAGAATGTGGAATAATTATTGATGGAATATCCTTTATTTAACCCGAGAAATGAATGCCTAACAACTATCTAAATACAAAGAATGAGCTTCAAATGCCTATATAGTCATTAACTATATCATTAATTGAATAAAGTCAATTCCCATTGATTTGTAGAATTTTATGATAAGAAGTAAGAATTCCATCAAGAAATGCCCTGCTGACAAAGGTTTTTCACCAGCTGCCTTTTCCTCTACCTCAATATTGTAGTTGCTGATTTTGAATAGCCTTCACATGTAATTACCTAAGTTTTAAGCCAAGCTCAATTAAGGAAGAATTGACTGCAGGGCAATGCACAAAACTTTGTCTATATTTTAGTGGGAGAAATTGAAGCACTACACTTTGAGTAATACCAGATGTTACTTCAATGAATCTGAAGCCAATGTAGAGGCAACCTGAGACAGCAGTGGTTTAATTATAATGAGTAATTAAGTCATGCATTTGGTGAAAATATTTGGAAAACATGTACTGTGGAGAAGATATAATAATCACCAGAATAACTGAGAGAGAAGGAAAAGAGGATGTAAGGAAAGAAAATTTTCCTGGCTGGCATTAGTTTCACAGTAAAAGACATGAGTTTAAGTAATGCATAGAAAATTGATGGGATACGATTGGAATCAATTGAAAATGCACACAAATTAGATTAAAAGAAGGATTAAAAGTTCATCTGTGAAATTCATGAGAAGTGAGAACGAGATGAAGATTTTCATAATGAGGTTATTATGCCTGAATTTTAACAGAAGAAGGTTGAAAAATGTAAACATTTAAATCTCATTAGCTTCATACTAACATAACAATTATTTTGACAAGAATATTCTTACAAAGCACCTTATATCTATACAAGAGATACCAATCTTTTACTATGACTAATAAAGAGAAGACAATACAAAGAAATGATTGATTGATCAATACTAATTACATGTGTGAACATTGATAGTCTCCAAGATCATGCAGAAAATGATACTATGTATCCTGATATGAAAAAGAAGAAATAACCAGGGAAGTCACTTATTCAACAAACTGCATAGAGAGTACCTAGTAATCAAGGGTCTCACAGATTAAACTTGAATATAGGAATGAGAAAGGTAAGGATGCTCTCAGTTAACCTTAACTTTAGAGGTGAGGGCAATGGAAGGCAAAAGCAGTTGGTGAGTGAGTATAATATTTCATAGAAAAAAATAGAACGTATGTTGCATTCTGTAACAGAGACCGTATAGAGAAAGTGAATTACAGGAATGAAGATTTAGAAATGAGATTTCAGGACAAAGACATTAGCTACTATAGAAAAGACAATGAGAAAGAACAACTGAAACTGAACTGATTACAGGAAAGTCATCTTGCATTAAAAGCAATGGAATG
Organism: Ladona fulva; assembly: GCA_000376725.2. Classification (NCBI taxonomy): domain Eukaryota; kingdom Metazoa; phylum Arthropoda; class Insecta; order Odonata; family Libellulidae; genus Ladona; species Ladona fulva. The sequence goes on from KZ308438.1 coordinate 194,820, forward strand.
AAAAACTAAGAATATTCTCATAGATGAAAGATATTTTTGGATAAATTAGTGCATATAGAATGGCAACTAAAGAAAATAATATTCTTAATGCTCAACAATGTAATGCCTTCAAACAAGCAGATATCAAAAAGTACTTCCTCTTGGATCAATCCCTTTTATTGTAAGACATACCATTTGGGATAGCTGAATCTAAGATGGAGAGAGTCTTAGGATAAGTAAAAGATATGGGCCGGAGTTGAATCCGTAGAGTATGTAATTCATTAAAACCCCACTGCATCGCACACAGCTTCCTTGTTCAATCACCACTCTCACCTGTCTGCTATGCCAAAGATATTCAACTAAAGGAATCCAAATTTAGTATAGCATAGGGAAGTAAGGCTTTTTATTTACATTGTGATATTCCTTTGCAAAATTAGAAGAAATAGAAAAATCGAGAGATACAATTCACTTAAGGTAGTCCTAGCTGTTAAGACTTCAAGAAGAAAAAGCAGCTACTTTAGCCAATTAACTTTCTACTGGAAACGAGGAAACATTGCTTGAGAACCTCTTATTTTTAGCAATAATAAAGAGGAAAGAAGAAAAAAGTGAGCGAGGCAAACATTTAGCCAAAATAATTCTCTGAAGAGAATTTTGGAAAGGATAAACTATGGAGGATGCTATATTCGAGGAAGTTGTTGTAAACGAACTACTAAGACGAATCTACTAAAGGGCATTGAAGACATTAGCGCAACAGAGGATGGCTTAGAGAGTTGGAACAGTCCAATTCTGAAATTGATGTCAAGCCTTGGATGATTTTTCCGTCACCTACGAAGGCCGCTTTATTTTACTGTCAAATCCTATATTGGGACCATATGACCGGTCATCGCCTGAATCTTTATGAGTGATATGTACATATTTTGTTCGACCAGTTATCAGAGAGAAATTATTTCAACTATCCGTTGAGTTCAATGTTCCGAAAAAATAGACAGTCTCGCATCGCCCTATATTTAAGAGTAAAAGGCATATTTTGTCTACCTCATATACTTCCTTTCGGCAGCAGGAACTAACTCTAAATGGTGCTTATCCAATAAATAGTAATCGCGAAGAAAGACATAATAATAAAGCAAAAAATGGAATTACTTCGTACTCTTTCCCAGAAAAAAAATTAGTTCCGCTAGCGTGCAAGCAATAATTCATTAGTTTTTTATTCCATACTCGGTGTTTTCATCTTTATCATTTTGAATTTTGTCTGAAACTATCACAACGTGTGGTTCCATGCGCCGCGAAGTCAATACCTTGGACTGCGGTGAATGGGAATCACTGCTATAGAGGCGGGGAAAGACAGCTTTGTCAATCTTTAATTCACCATAAACATAGATGTTGAGGATTCAGCAAATACTAAAAATCGAAAGGAGCAGGTTGGTTCGCTCTTTTTCACTTTGGTATTTAACGAAAGGAAAACTGGGAGAGCAAAACTGATTCTGTTGATCGACCTCTTGGTTGAGAATTGTTTGTGAGAGTGATAAAAATCTTCCATGAATTTATCAAGAAAATGGGGCTGCTGCTTAAATGTGACCATTAAATTGTTTACTATCCTCCGACGGAAAGGATTAAAGTCACTTGATAAGCAAGAATTAAATTTTCATGCATGTCTATTTTTTGCGTTTAGTAATGCTCGTTTCATTGTTCACTATGATCTAGCTCGATATTTCCATATTTGAAAATCATTATTATTAATTGCAAATTAAGTTTATTTTTACCTATTCGATTTTTTAATTAATGATGGAAACAATGGAAACAAAATAGGTGAGACTTAGATATCTTATAATTAAATATTTAATGGAACTTTCGCAAACTATTTTATTTCATTTCAGTTATGGAGTTCAACATAATAACTGCGAAGTGTATACATGTTTTCAATATGAAAAACAAATCAATTTACTGCAATGAGAAATAAATAAATATTATATTTTATATTACGAATTTCATTTTTATACTAATTTCAAATAATTAATTCGCAAAATGAGATTGAAATATTACAGGGTATTTCAAATTTTTGATCGTACTTTTAAAAGTTTGTCGGCTACTTTGATCATTTCGCACATATGAACCTCAAGCAGGATTCGAACCGGGGACCACTTCCACCAAGGCGAATGCAAAGCCTACTTGGCTATCTGGGAGCACAGGGTGGAAGAACTTTAAAAATATCCTTACAGATGCATCTTAAATTGAGAGTAGAATTTGATGCCTCGATTCTCACCATTTGACGGTTGAATTGCGATTGTGCCACGAAAAACCAATAGATGTAAAGTACACTTCGCTGTTAGTTTTCAGTTGAGTTCCTCGCAACAGCCTTACTAAATTGCTTTTTTAGCGGAGTCGTGAAGGGAGGGATGCGGCGCGTGCATTATAGGAGTTCGTATGTTCTTTTAAAAGGGAATAACCCAGCAATTTAAGGCTGTGTTATTTTTACCAAGCGCCTTTGTGATTTTTCGATTAAAGAAGTTAAATTTTTATTTAACAATGAACATGCCAAAGTATATCATATTATTTGACTAAGAGTTATTATCTACGTCTTTCTGTAGGCATGGTTGCGATGCCTTTCAATAAATTTCAAAATAAACTACTTAGCGCTATATTTGAGTATCTCTGCACGTCTTCCCCTTGTGTAGGGGACTATAATCGTAAATCTAGTATAGGGGACCTAAACCTTTTCCCCTAGTTCGTCATTTCGTATTCGATCAATAGTCAATCAGTTCCCTGTTCTCTCAGTTTTCCGCAAAACGTTAATCACCAGCGTAATACGAACCAAGTAGAACGGGTTTTCTTCAATGTTGGGCCAAGTAAACTTTAACTCTACCGAAATACAACGAAATAAGTACGGGATTAACTTACCTTCCTAATAGCTCTGATAGCTCCCTTGTGCTGATTCGTGAGCTGCACGCAGCGCGGTTCATCATCCTCCTCTGCAATATCAAGGAGAAATAGTCACTCATTGCAATGCAGAATATTTACGGTTCTTCGCAGATGCGTAGTGATTCAAGATGCGGTGAAGGTGTTTCATATGATAATAAAGAATAATAATATTTTGAATTTTTCATATGCGAATACTCAAAGCAAGTGGAGGAATTGCAAAGACTAAGTTTCCTGAAATAGTAGCGCCGAAACTATATACAGAAATCTACAAGTTGCTACGGAGTAGATGGTGCTGTCAACTGTAGGTTATTGACTCAACCCATGGAGGTTCATTTCATAATGAACTGTCACGGCGAGATTTATTCGATGTATACATGCTATATATATTTCAATGCGAAAATGAAGCAGAAAGTATAAAATCAGAGGCGAATGTTTTAATGCTATAGATAGAAAGGAGTCTTAATTTGGAGGACATTCCATCTTAATGACTTTGAATAAATCTTCCTTTTGTATTCTCAAATAAAAAAATCTTCAGTGATTAAGTGATAAATTTGGTCAAAAGAAATGTAGATGACGCGGGGGTAAAGCAATCTCAAGAAAGCGGTGTTTGAAAAGCACTTTCGATTGGCTGTCTAGCACTTACCTCAATGTCGCTCCAACTTCAACCTGTTCATGATCCTAAAAAGGATAATTTCCTTCCTTGAAAACATTTTCGTAGTTTGTACTAAATTTTTAGTAAATGTGAAAGTATCGCTTCTTTCGCATAGCTGACTTATCTATTACGAGGAGGAGACAATGATTGGGACTAAAATAATAAACCTAGAGTTGATTTTCTATTTCTTGCTCGTGCTCATGTGCTTTTAGAGTGAGTGCTCGCGGTTGACGCGGAAAATGTCTGCGTTTGTTTACAAATTTTCACTAAGTCCAGTATACGTAATTCCATAGGCGCATCTACGCGCTCCCTTAGTTCCCAAATTCGCTTTTATACATGCTTTTCTTTGGCAACTATACATACTAATATGAAATGGCCACTTCTATTGTTATTCTCTAAGTAATGAGCCTCAGAAGGAGCTAAGAGAATATGATGGACCAATATTAGAGCTAAATATAAGAAAATCTTCTCGACCATTTTCTCAAAGATGCATTAGTTTTTGGGATTAAGAGAAGTGTCTTCTCTGATGTTCGGAAACTGTATGCATCTCCATTTCATTTAATCATTGTCCCTTTGGATAAACCAAATATATTGACTATTAATCGAAAACGTTTCCTCGCCCAGATTCTCCATTCCATTAATTATGATAATATGATAATATCCAGCAAAAACAAGAAATACACAAAAAAGTCCTCTTTTCAGTACAAGAAAAAGGAATGCCACTTGTTGTCGGTGAGTCACTGGACCAAGGAGTAAAAGCAGCGGATTAACCCACACGAGATCAAAATTTTCTTCGATAGAGAATTCCCTCAGCACCCAATAAAATAAGGACAGAAAGGTATTGACGTGACCCCTACTGTTTATATTATTGATACAAGTTAACAGTAAAGTCGAAACCATTAACACATATTGCGTGCATATATTATTAGCAAAAATGATAGTATTTTTCACTGACCATAGCCTTCCTTTCTCTGTAACTAAAAGAATTATTCAAAGAAATAAGATTTAAGCGGAAGATTAGGAGAAGGAAAAGGTATTTTACGCTTAGTCTTGCAGAGCATTAATTAGAAGTTGATTAAAAACTATATCGAAGTTAGAAAAACTTTATATAATAATTTGATAATAATTACTCCATCTTTAATTTAGATCGCTCCCTGTCATTTTCCGCGATAATTTTAGTTGCATATTAATTTCGAGATTTCACATCGCTTGCAATAGCTTAAGAAAGCACACGTAAGTTTATATATTTGTGTTTTAATGCCTTAATTGCCTCCCTTTTCATGGTAAATTTCCGTGAAATTTATTTTTACCCAAAGTACATTCACATAAATATCATTCACACTAATCCCTCTCTCATTTTCCCCTTGTTTGTTCGCTGTTTTCTCCCTCGCATTTCCATCTTTCACTTTAGGCACATCCATACGCCTTTTTATACATTCCAATCTATTCTTAAACTCACGTTCATCTCTTTTCTTTAATTCCTCACAATACACCCTCTTTCTTAGGTCTTCTTTCTTTCTTCTTTCTTTATAACCATCTATTTTATGCACCATCTTAGACATTCGATCTTCATTCACCCTTCTCATAAATCCAAACCAACGTAAAATAACACTTCATACATGTAAGTTAGCCTTTTTTTCATTCCACATTTAATTATTATTCCATCCTTAATGACTAAATCTCTTTTCGATTTTGCCTCACCTAAGCCTCATAAAATCCATTCCAATTGCATTCAGTTTATTCATATGATACATTTAAAATGTCAACTTTCGCTACCACACGAAAAGGTGGCCGCAAGCACATTTCTGTATACCTCCATTTTTGCCTCATTGGACACGCTTACTTACTAACCACATTCTAATCAAAAGTCTTAGAATTCATACGTCATTCTATTTATTTCTTCATGTTTTCTTCTATTCTTAAGTAATAATACACAATTAAGCAAAATTCCTCATTTCAATGCTCTCGGCATTCATGTTTACGCAGCAATCATTCCGGTCTTATTCCATTTATCGAATGAAACAGCTTTTGCTTTGCCAAGTTTCAGATTCATTCTCTCTGCAATAGTAGCATTTGAAAATATTTGCAACTCATTTGTCGATTTCCCAATTAATATCGTGTTGTCAGCATACAACATCGCCAAACACATCATACATACATAAGTGTTCTACCTTTCGGTAGGTCCATGTGCCCTAATATTCCCTATTCATAGCCTTTTCTTTCGTTATCTGGTAACTCACCCCATCCTTTATGTCATCTAACATCTTTTGCCTCTGCCTTCCCCTCTGTATTTTCCCTTGCATTTTACCCTCAATTTCATTCTTCAGCAATCCCACTCCTCTCAATATTTGACCCACCCATTTCTTTTGTCGGCACTTAATTACTTCAATTAAAACCCTTTCCTCCCCAACCATTTATATTTACCAACCTCTATGTTTGTGTTTCTATCCACCCAGCTCACCTTTTCCATTCTACGCCACACCCACATCTCAAATGCCTCCAATCTTTCGATGTCCTCTTTTCGTAAGGTCCATGTTTCATACCCATCATCAAGATTCTCAAATAGCAAACATCCTACACTCTCGCAGGCTTCATCTACAAATCTACTAATTTTGAACATCCAACATGGATGCGTCATAAATCCTTGCCTTACACATTTTACGATGTTAATCAGCTCACTGCGTTAAATTTACTCATAAAAGCGTGAAGTCCATCAAAAACTGCCCTCACTGCACTATTCAAGGATTCATCCACCCAACGTTCTCCAGAACCATCCAAAATTTACTTCTGTTTACCTTATCATCAGGCATTTCCATATAAACAAAGGCACTATACTCTTTCTTTTTCATATCAAAATACTTTTCAATTATTTGCTGAAGATAGAATGTTTAATCTGCGTATTCTCTACCAGGTTTTAAACCACTCTGAACCCCCTAAATGTTACATCCCAAAGTTTCCCAATCATCAGTGTACAATATACAAGCAATCAATACAGTACTATCCCAGATACAACAAATAAATGTTTACATTCTGTCTTACTTCCCTTCCCTTTATCTAATCAAAGTTGCCAAGGTTTTTATTCCCAATGAGCAAATACATCCACTTTTGTCTTAGCCGGAAATGATTTAATAATATTAGTTTGGGTAATTTCAAAGGTTGTAAGAAGAGACCACTGGTTGAACTTCTATTTACCTACATGCGTACGACTTGACTCGTAGGTGATATGCAGTTTAAAACCATCAGGACTCGAGTGAAATTGGGAACTCAAAACAAGAAATTAACAAATATAAGGTTCTACATTCTACCTGTGGAAAAACTACTAGCTCAAATTAAAGATGGCACGACTGTTTTGTGACTCTAAAGACAGCATCAGGGAGAGAAAAATCACAAAGAGAACTAATTAATCTTAACTAATACGATAAGGCTACACTATAAAAGCTATTTAAATTTATGTCACCTAAAATATCACGTTTGTTTGAGTTAGAAAATTAATAATTCGTAAAAAACTTCGTATACCTTAGTTGGAGAATTCACGTAGAGTAACAGAGGCGCCTAATCGGTAATTATAAAAACATTACGGCTATCGCGCCAAATGAGAGGTATAATATGGTTAGCACAGATTAGATTAGATTATTAGTGCAGATATTTTTGTTGAGCACCAATGCAAGTGGGATGGTCTTGTTTGCCCGATGAAATTTCGCAGAAAAAGATAAGACAGTTAAATGAGACATCCCCCGTTGGAATCTGGATACCCTACTTATATTTCTTCAACTGGAGAGAATAATCTCTAATAAAAATAAATCATCCAAATCAGAATCGTTCTAACGATAACTATTATCCCTAAATAAAAGAAAAATTTTTAAGTCTATCAAAACCTGATAACTCTGAAATATAATATCATGGCCGAAATGTAGGCACAAATTCATTAGACTAACAAAAATATATTCGTTCGTACGTAAAGTACGGACCGCCAATTTCCGACGCGATTAGCCGAACTAATAAACTTTGTAGATAGGCAAATATCATCAAAATTGCGTATCATTTTCATATCTCAACAAAATTGTATCTGCTCTTACTGCAGCACGCGGAAATATTTGGTTTGCGCATGCCTCTAACCATGATTTCGAAAGATAAGGAGGTGGAGTGTAAGTCACTCCTCCCAAAGATGCTCAAAAGTGAAAGAGTAAAAGGTGCTTCAGTGCAGGTGAATGAGTGAATTTCAAAGCCAAGCTCCAAAAGATCCTTCATCCAAAGATTCCGTTGTAAGGATCCATTACCAAGAGGATAAACGTAAATTTTACTTTTATTTACATAAACTTAACATTACATACATTTCTCGAGGGACCGCAATGACTTGATGGGAAGAATTGGTAGCGTTAGTGTCGTGGAAACACTTCATGTTTAATGAGAGAGTTCGCACATAGAGACTGTCTCTTCTTATCTCCGCGTTATGGGGGAAAGATCTGCTTTAGATGCAATCGAAAAAAATCAACTCGAAAAGAGATCGGCTGTGTTAAGATGTGCAGAGTGTTTAAATAAAATCTTGCTCGATCAGCTTTCTCTTTCTAGCCAAGATGTACCTTCCGCAAAACCACCGTACTGAGATTCCGCATAATCGACGTTCTCAGTGAAACAATTAATTCGAAGATAAAACCACTTTAGTCGGAAAATCTGAAGTAACTCCGATAATTCGGAATATGTCTCACTCTACATAACGTTTCTCTGTCCCTCAGAGTATTATGAGAGAGGCATCAGGGACAAATGAGGAGCATTTTAAAAATCCGATGCTCTAAATATGCTGCTGCGACCCTAAGATCGGATTTACCGGGGCCAGCCTCTGATACGTGCCTCGCGCCCTAATTGGTCGCTTTTCATGTTAATAATTACATATTGGTGGTTTATTAATTCCACTTGGAATCTATTTCTATTGGCGACAGAAATAATTTTTGTATGATTTCCTTTGAGTTAATAATTTTCTTGAGATTTAATTTATCTATCCATATTTCATTTACAGGGGCTCCATCACGTGTCGTGGCCAAAATGCATGAGGCGGCCTTGCATAGGAGAGTAATAATAACCAGAACTCTATACTCGAAAACTGCTATAATTCTTATTCTTTATTATGCTTATATTTGTACGTGTTAGACCTTATTTGCTGCTGGTTGCGTGCCTCCTTTTACGAGTTTGATTATCCTTAGTAATTGCTTACCACAGAGTTGTGGATTAGAGTCAGAAGTTGACGTGCCTAATCTAAACCTATTACAGTAACCAATCTCAACTTGAACAGTAAGCCTTGTTAAGAAGTTCAGAATGGCGCTCGCCCGGGTAATGGTATAGGACAAATACGAGATACGGGATGTCTACAGATCGTGTTCTTAAATGCAAAGCTTACTACGTCTACATATGCATGCAAATACTAACCGCCTTTCGGCGTGTGGTAGGGAGGGAAATGCATCTTTCAACCTATATTCCAAGGCTGTTACTGTGGAGTATAGTTTGTGAAACAATTGAACTATGATTTTTCTCGATCCTAGCATCTATCTTCATGACTTGTAGTATCTGACCAACCTAAAAACAAAAAGGGGCGTGATTTCTAAAACGTATTCCTAAAACGTACTATCTTCGAATTCACCGAGAAAATTTTACTTACATAAAGTAAGTTATCAGGTTCTTTCTTCGAACAATTTCCATTCTCCGTCAAGAAGCATCTTGACATAACTTGTAGACATGCTGTTCTTAACAAAACTTTCCATATTTCTCTTTACCATTCCGAATTCAGGAATTAAACATGAATGTTTTGGGAAGGACCAGTAACCTGTGAAGTCAGATATGCAAGGCGATAGGGGTACCCACGGCAAATATTTCCACTTAAAGAACTCTAAGTAATGTTGAAAGACAGGCCCTAAAAGACGTATATTTAAAGATAAACACAGCTAAAAGAATCTTTTCAAAATCCAGTGGAATTCACTACTATCGCATTGCTTATCGTAACTAGAAAAATAAGACGACCTGTTTCGACGACAGTCCGTGATTAGATGTCAAAGTAGAATGTTTGAGTATTTAGTGGAAAGCTTAGTTATGGCTAAGCAAGCAGTTAGCTTAGTTAAGGTTCTATGATGTACAGCTTTATCATTTTGCGGGACTGATTTCCTATTATCTACCTTGAATGAACATTCTCTCAAATAATTCCTAAAGAAACATCATTACGAACTTCTATTGGCGATGAATTAAAAATTATTCCGAATAGAAACTATTGTAAATCATCAAAAGCAGTTAAATCTTATTTATTAAAACCAATTCCAAGTTTGCAGTTATTTTAGTTGAGTGATTAAATCTGACTTAAAATCATGAATAATTCGTAATCCATTAGTAATAGTACTCGATTTGGAGCTTTTAAATTCAAATTGTAGAATCGTTTTCAAAGAAAAACCTTTATATTAGGATACCTTAATTTGAAAGGGCCTTCCGCATTTAATTAAAAGGAAACCGGTTTGAATTTTTTCGATCTGAAGAAACACTTTTAATACATTAACGTAATTGAAAAATTTACATTCAATTGTACTGATATTTGTCGAGAGAAATATATTCAACTCCAAAATCTTGATATTTGTATTGTATTTTGAAAAATATTACCTCAAAAATATTGATCTTTTGGTAATTTCATCTGGGTACCCTTGTAATGGATGTCGGAAGAGAGAAGAATTATTGTCAGATGCAGGGAAGGATTTTGAGTGATTTCCGAGGTGAATATTCCGAGAAACTATCAAGGAAACATCTTTAGCTTACGAAACACCCACACGAAAAGCTCCTCAAGTGCCTAATCTTACAGACTCTCAAAGTCAAGTTTCTTTCAGAAAGCTTTCCTTATCGACAAATCCATGTACTTACAAATGGGCAGACATCACATGCCTTTCTCAAAGAGATATTCCGGCAAAAAACGATTCACTCGGCTTTCCGCTTATCCTTATAAAACATTGAGTTTCCGCACAAAACTGCCTTCATCTCAAAACCTAATCCATTTGTCATGACATTCGACATTCACCATACCTTTCAAATCTCTTTCAGGTACTTTTCTATTGCAGATTTTAGTTACTACTTTTTCTCCAAGAAATTCATCCAAAAACTCATTGATATGAAAGACAACGTAAATTTACATTTCACATACTATTTGAATGGAAAATGATTACTTGACCAATAATTATTTACTTAACCATGAGGTTAATTTCCGTCAATTTATTCAAGACCTACATTGAATGAGTAAACGTTACTTATAAT
>KZ308438.1:205660-238660 GCA_000376725.2 Ladona fulva
TCAACTAATTCTCCTTATAATTATAAAATATTATATTATTCAGAATTCCATGTTTTGCTAATTTTTTTAGATTTGTACAATAATAAAAAATATTTTTACACTTATTTCTTTGTTTGAAGTTGATATCATAGAATGCTTAATATACTGAAATCTTCGTTTATTCTGGGAATTTATTGCCATTAGTTTTTGTCTTTACGGAGTTTGTTGTCTGTATTTTTGTAGACAAGTTAATGGCAAATACTATACGTTTTTATTCTACGAAAATCACCAAGGTCTTCTGGAAATATTTCGGAGGACAGAGCAATTTCCATGTATGTCAGGTGGTTCTCACTAACCCTGAAAGAGTACCACCTATCATATTATCAAATTACAGTGATTAAATATTGTGGAATTTATCGTAATCAACATCGACTAATTCACGTGCGACATAAATATCCTTTGTGTTTTCGAGGCGGAATTCATTTCTATCGCTTTCCTGGAATAATTTCTTCCTTCTCGAATCCGAACCAATGCGCACGAAAATTAGGAAATTTTTTCTTTAAAACTTCACAGTAAACTCGCAGCAGGAAATAAATTATCTATAATGAACTTAAAAAAATTTCAGATGATCACGATTAAAAGTTATTTCGTCAGCCCCGAGGGAAATTAGTTACATTATATCAGTCAAATTGACTGCATTTGAAAGAGACTCAAATGTAACAGAATCCTTTGATAAGGATATTGCCCATCAGGGTCCTTCACATCTCTAAAATCGTGTACTAAAGTAAATAAAACCTTATTTTTAGTAATTAATGATTTGTTTTTTCGTAAACCCTTTTTTCAGATGCAGTTGAGCCCCCTTCCAAAATGCGTCCTGGGCGCTTGCTCCGTATTATATAATCTCACTATAGTTTTGCTGTCAAAAACAATAACTGTTTCAATCTTTTTCATTCGTTACCCACGAAATTTCAATCAAAAAACATATGATTTCAGATTTTTTCAAACAGTGCGATATACCGCTCTCGAATACAGACTGTTTCAAAATGACGGTAATTCGGAATCTGTTCTCGCGCAAGTATCGCGATTTCTTGAATGTGACCAAAGCATTGATTTAGGCTATTTTCCGTGGCAAGTTCTCAAAAACGGCCTTCTCTGCTAATACCGCATGTTATACATCACCTTGGCCTCTAAAATGCTAGTTAAAACGTAACTTTAGCAAATGAGGGGACTGTCTTTCTACGAGGACAGATGATGGTCCTTTGAATACGGATCCATAGAGGACGATTCGCTCTTCAGACATGCGATTTTTTAGGTGGACTTATGCTACGGCAGTGCAATGAATCCTTACTACGAAATCGTGTCGTGCAAATGACGTAAAATACCTCCGAAGGAATGTTGCGCCCTTCTCCGAGAGAATCGTGGCCTCTGCAGGAGAGGAATGAACGAGGGACTGTCCTCTTCGTCTGCATTCGGGTAGAACTCGTGTCTCAGCAGTCCGCAGAGGACGGCGGGCAGGGCGGCTGCCGCCTCTTCCATCGCCAGCACCGTGCCACCGCTCACCAGAGGCCGTGCTAAGGATTAAGGACCCCTCTTGCGTTTCGAATGGACATTTCTATCGTAATAGTAAACTCTACGACATTAAAAACCACCGAAAGAGGTTGAACTGCGCCGAATATTATCGGATACGTTAAAAGTTCCCGCAGTGACGAGAAAATGTGCCATTGGACCACTTTTGAAAAACTCCTTTACATAAAATTAATACGGTTAAGCGTGACTCCGTGGATTGTCACCCACAAATTTTTATTTCCTTTAAGATGTCCTTTACATAAATTAGGTTGATAATATAAAATATATTGTACCAGTAACTCCTATAATGAACTCTAAGCAACATAATTGTGGTGCGAATTATTTCGATTCAGTTTTTCGGCAGAAGAGGCCACATATTATGTATTGTAACATTACTTCACATAATAAATTTTACTAGAGGGGTAGTTACCGTGGAAGTTTATAACTGATAAATAAGACACGGAAACCAAATTTTAATGAATTTTGAACTGACTTACTGAAAACGCTAAAACTGAGTTCATGCCTTTTAACGATAATGATTCTACTGCGTCAAAAATGCAGGCTCAAGGTGCATTTCGAAGATTTCGTTTAAGTATTAAATTAAGGAATTTAGCTTAAACGATAATTTGTTTCCTAACTTTTTATTTCTTCGAGAAGCACCGAACTAAGAAGTATCTCGGTTCTAAATCGATTCCAATTACACGATTCCTCTGTAAAATAGCTATAACTTTATTCAGTCGATGGCTTCGGACATTTTTTATGAAGATAATAATCTACTCTGCAGATTTCGAATTTCAAGAGGAGAACTTTGGAGGAGGAAACATGACCCTGAAGTTATCCCACTGATGTACCCAACATCGTAAGATATACTACTCATCCCTCAAAAAAGGAGTAGAAAATCCGAGTAAGAGATAAAAAACACTTTTTTGATTTGAACAAGTATTAAAGGAATTAAAGTCGTGCTTGTATTACAAAAATGTTTGGAGGGAGCGGAAGAGTTATTGAGGAAGAAAACATTACGAAGTAATCTCATAGCCTTGACCGTGTTGATGATGCCTCTTCGTTGCGGAGAAGAATCGATGGATAGCGTTGGGGTACATACTAGTTTCATAAGGGTATTTCGGTTATATCCTTATATGGCATAGGACTATTAATCACGAGGTTTGAAGGCTAGGTTATCGAGGAGGGAAATATTATCAAAAAAGGAGAACTCAAACAGAATGAAACTGCATTTTGAGGATATTCGCACTTATGATAGTTATCGATCTTTATAAATATCGACGTAATATGATGTATAGCAAAGGCGAATAAAGTGCACGAATTCTTCTCGGCCAGAACTCCTAGGTTGATACCGGACCTTTCTATAAAGCCGCACCTGTATACAGCTTTTTCCACAAACCAAATTAACGTTAAAAGTTCAAATAAAATCAAGTTATTTCTGTTAAAGAAAATAAGCGTGAGACGCAAAAACCTCTCTAAATTTGTATCAATATACGAGTATACGAGTAAAATGGATCCATAAAATTAAGTCTTATGATATCCTTAATACACTTGAGTCACATGATTTTTTAATACTTGTGTGGACCGACATAATAGATATTTACATAGAATTTATTCACGTGGACTATATTGATCTTTTTCCGTTCTGCCTTTGAAATACTTAAAAAGTTACATAGCACTATAAAAATCAGTTAAATTCTCTGGGAGAGGCTATATTTTCGGAAAAAGTACAACGTTCCTCTGTTTCCATTTCTACCGATGGAGATTAACGCTATCGTCGTTTCTTATTTGTGTGTAAATGGATTCTTCACTTGCATATTGAATGTCTGAGTAGCCTACCAGCTAACCGGGGGCACTTTAGCAAAACCGGTATAAATGCCGGTATTTTGGAATAACGATCACGAATAAGAAAACCACCGGTATCGGGAATCATCATATTCTTCATCAACTAATTCTCCCCTGATACTTGCTCCAGAACCCCTGCAACGCAAGTCTCCAGATTTATCGAAACGAAACCGTGATAATTAATACGGAATCCTTTCTCCATTATTGATCCTTGAAGCACTTTTTGCATTCTGATGAAGGGAAAATTTGATTTGGAATGAATGAGTAAACCCGAGAAGAATCCCGGCATGCGACGACCACAACTTTCCCTTCATTTCAAATTCTGTTGTTGTCTGGCATATTTTTGATCCCTGCTTTCGAAGCCTTCATGGTACGATAAAGAAGGAGAAACTAGTGACGGAATAAGATTGTTTATTCGCCAATCCGTAATAATAAATGTCCTGACATATTAAATCTGCTCAGATTCAGATTTTTGGATCTTCTTCGCAAGATTACCACGGAGGTGTAGAATGTAAAACCAAGGAAATAACTCACTTGAAAAGTTCGTATTTCAAGACACTTAGGACGATCCAAAGTATATCATCCTATTACAATGTATTCCTCGTTGAAATGTTTGTTTAATAACTGGTGACCAAAGGTGAAGTAACCGGATGTATAATATCATAATGATAGTTATTTCTAATCGAGCAGACAGTAATTCGATGTTTGAAAATCCTAATACTTTGCTCAAAGGTTGCATATATTTAAAGAAAAAGTAATTCAAAACCAAATTGACTCGAAACTTTTCAGTCAAACTTTTCTTAACAAAGAAAAGTCTGGCTGCCTTTTCTTTTAGCAACCTTCATAACTCTTTACTAGATTTATGATAGACACTTTAATTACAAAAGAGAAACGATCCGTTACATTCTCACTGAGTTTGTAAAACCAACAACCATCCAAAATAGTTGGAAAAATTGTCTTAGAAGAAGAAATCTTCTATCATATGCAAAATTGAAAAAGGAACAAAGGGATATTGTTCATGACAAATGACAAAAGAAAATCAACAAGGCTTGTAGGTCAGAATGCCGTCTGTGGATAAGAATACGAAAGCATAATCGTTGGAAAAGTTTCTGATTTCCTCTTGTTATGAAGTTTATCGGGAACTGTTAGATATATTTTTCTCCTTGAGCTTTAATTGAACTAGACTACGGATTTGTAATGTTTGTCACCTTAACACTTTCTTTAATACCGAAAAATGTTTAAACGTATTTTTTAACTGACGTGAATGTTACGTTTCACACATTTTCTCAATATATAGCTCGTCAGCTACGTTGCCCGTGGATCCGCCCAACACTTACCATCAGAATTCCTCTTAGAAAGAGAAGTCTCGGATGTCTCCTTGGCGACGGAATCTTCACTGTACGAGGAGTTAATTGGCGGTGGAGGCTCCAGAGCACCCACGTTCTCTGACGAAGTGTTCATTTCCGAATATCTGCTTTTGGCGAGTGACGGAGAGTGCAGAGACTTGTGTCTTCTAATGGTCGGCAGGCGGGACACGAAGGAGGCGTTGTGCTTGAACCTAGATCAAGGTCATCATTTGTTTAATCGCAATTTCCCACTTGAGAAATCCCGCCCATTTACAGATTTATTTTGCTTGGCAAATTAAAACAACGCAGCTTTTAAGGGAAGAAAAGAGAATTCTTAGCTGATCATTCTCAATCATCGTTAACTGCAGAAAGGAAACAGCGGAAATAGTTGGCCTTTATTGTGAACTGTAAAGGTTTTGTGCCAGCATTATTTTTCAAGACACATAATTGAGAATACTTCGATTCTTTTGCAATAGTACGAGTACTTTGAACAAACACAATCATGCGCGAAATTGATGCCGTTAACAGGACAGCGGATAGCCCACGATCTATTTCAAATCTAAATCGGTTACAATAGTTTTAAATTTATGATCAACTGTAAATAATGGATGATTGGAAGAAATAAATTTAAATACCAATTAGAAAACAACTCAAGTTTGGGCAAATCAAGAGTCGTTAGGTGCCCGAAACTAACACTAAACTTCGGAGAAATCAAATTAAGTTCCAGGGTAGTAAAACCAAACCTTCATTCTGAAGCAGTTTGTGGTTAGAGCGGAGTGGCACCATCATAGAAAGAAAGAATGTGATGCCTTTAAAAATATACATATTAGCTTGTTATTTATAATGGGAACTTCAGGGGGAAAACTACTTCTAAAAGTATACTTGGAAAAGTTAGCGCGCATGCAAGTGATTGCCGTAATCTGAGGAAGGACATTAATTGGTATAAATTACTCAAGGATAGCGGGGCAACATAGAAGTGAATGAACTTACGATTGTGGGCTGGGAACAGGTGGCACCATGTGGATCTTCCACGTGGCTATGGACATTGAATTCTCGTCGGCGGCATAACACCGCCAAAGCGCCTGTATTAGGGATGCTGCCGGCTGACGCCTGCGGATCATGTGTTTCTGTCTCTGCTGCTGTTGAACTTTGAGGGCGAACCCTGAACCTAGAATGCCCTTCAACAACAGAAAAATTCACATGCTGAAACGAATAATTATAGTTATGAGCTAATAGTTACTATCAGTAAACTGTTATAATTTGATCCTCACAAAAAGTTGGAGATAAACTAAGTTGAAATTTTTATGTTCGCGAAAACTAATTCTTCTCTGTCTCCTCATTTAAACATTCTATTAAATGATCAAGAACTTTTATGATCAGACTCATCTATGTTTCTTTAAGATTAAATCGAATGACTTGTTCAAATTATCAAGATCTTAATCACTACCAAATTAGCATTGGAGCAGAGTGATAACAGATATTGCACAGATACTTCTCTGTGATTTCTCCCACGTCATCTACACATAAGACATCTAGAAGAATGTCCACCTCAGGGAAATTTAAGGAGAGATGCCCCGTCATTAGTACACGTAAATTTTCATTGAACACTCCTATGAAGTTTTAGTGGGTGGGTAGTGAAGCAACGAATGAATGAATTTATTGGCCTACCGCTGGTAAGGCGAAGAAAGATATGCCGAGCAGAGCACAGAACGAAGCGATGAGTTTTCCCTGCCACGTGACTGGAACAGCGTCTCCATAACCCACGGTGCACAGCGTGATCTGTGGAAAATTAGAAAATAATGTTTTGGTTGATCTAATGTAATTCTTATGCAACCAGTCGTCCCGGAATTTACAGGAATATCCTGGATTTCGTTGTTTCTTAACAGCATTGTGAATCCTGAAAAATTCCCATCATTCGAGCAAATTTTTCAACTCTCATCGCTATTTAGCAACCTGCTAAAAATTTAGCAGGTTCTGTTCTTAGTCTCCTCTCAAAATTACACTTAGTGACAATTATATTACATCACACATCATGATAGATGTGTGATTATAACGTCACAAGTTCTATTGAAACGCTCAGTAGGAAAGGGCTTGATAAACGGGCGAAAATTTTGAATAGCAGTTAGCGCAGGAAAGAAAATTATGAAGCGGAAATACTGGGCGCGGGGATTCAATCTCTCTGGAGGGATCTGAAAGACTATTTTCTTGGGAAATAAGACGAAATCAAGGGAAAATTCAAACTCAAAGCATTTTTTCATTTAATTAAAGGACTTTGTCTTCAAAGAACTGGAAAGTAAGTGGATTTTGAAGGCGTAAACCCAAAACTCCAAGACTCATAACAAAGTTAGACTTTGTCTCCTGAGTTCGTTTGTAGTCATGGAAACGAAGTGGCGTCGCCGAAGGGATCGAAACAGCTTTCATTAATTTCTCGAAGGCGATGAAAAATTCTTCTGTCCATATTCTCTAGACTATTAGCGTGAAGCTTTTAACAACTGCGGAGAAAGCCATACTTTCCCTTCTATAACTGAGGCTCTTAAAAGAAACTGGGGAGACATGGTAGTGAAAAAAATCAGGTAGTCACCTGATTTATTCTAGTTGTCCATGTAAACTTAGGTGTCCGCACCCCAATTTCAGGCTGTATTAAGGGAGAACAGACATCTCGATTCAGGTGGGACAATCCTGTTTCTTACATTGGTTTATAAATTTTCCTCTTTCTAGCACTCACGGCAAGAAACGTAACAACACTATTTTGATCTCTATCGATAAAGGTTTATTGGCCCTTCGCCACGTCATAGAAGTCACTGCCATTAGCCCTCTCTTAATATTGTACTTCCGATTTATCTCGAAGTGATTTAGTAATTCATATCACCGACCCGATGACTCTTTATTATCGGTTATCCGTGATGCTGTGTAAATTAGACTAACAACTTAAAACGGGGACCCTGCAAGTTGCATATACTTCAGGAAACATCACATTGTCCATCTTTGACTGGAGATAAATCTCGTGTTATAGCAATTATACCACATTAAATAAAAGAAATTCATAGATTACCTCCTTCGCGTAGCTTTAATTTGGATATAAATAATGCCTAATTTCGGTGATTAGGAAATTATATCTACTTTGTAGCTTTCTACACTAAATTAATGAATATTGAATGTCACATTTGCTACGATAACCGCCTTTACTATGAATGCCGTCAAATACATATATGTACATGCATTTTTACTCCGCAAGCCGCCAGTTGCAAGTGAAAAGTGGTTTATCAAGACTAACATTCAAAGTCAATTTCTGTTGAGCTCTAAGGAAAAAAAACAGTAAAAGAAGCAATCTGTCCAGACATATACTTTATTACGATTACATACGATAATGCTGCGGGCACCAGTAAAATAGCATATAATTCGAAGTATAATATGCATATGAAAGTCACCAGAAACCACCAAGTACGTACATTATGAGGCAGTGCTGTGATTATAGATGGATCGGTCTTGTGTAATGGACCTGCAATTTCCTCGTTTGAAGCAATTGAAAAATACCATGCTCATTGATCCAGCAGTCGAAACAGATATGAAAAATTATGCACGAAAAGTTGCTGAAGGGAAGGGAACCGTAAACCAAACAGCATCCAGGTGTGCTCTTTAGTGAGTCGCGATCGTTTCCGCGCGGGGCATAGGTGTATGACAACCGTGTACATCGGAGGGTAACATTTATGAATAATGGAAACTTACCACTCCCCACCAGAGAGCATCGGCGAAATTGGAAAAGGCTTTCGAATTGGCGTCCTTTTCAGCCAAATACACGAGGAACGATGCGAAAACGAGTCCGAGGAAACCGATGTAAAGTGTGGTGATGAGTTCCTGTGGAAGAAATAAACCCACTTTAAATACAGGAAAGTACACATGATTTTGGTTCAAAATATCAATACTTCGAAAGTTCGAAAAAAATGTATCCTCTAAATTGAATCTTCCTAAGGTGATTGCTTTAATTTTTCTCGATTCTCATTACCAATGTTTCAGGAATGGACAGAATGATTGAAGAAAATTAGCATAGTGATAGTTTCTAGGAATATTCCTAGATGCGGATCATACATTATTATAATTAGTCTTTTTTCGCATATCCGTATCGAATATTCAAATGTTATATCAAATAAGATATGTTACAACCATCGATAATTATTAGTGTCATTGCTTCTGTCCCAAAAGTTGATATGTCTCATTTTAGTTTTAAATTAAGTTCCTTCCTAGAACTGATTTAAGATGTTACTTTCACAATTTACATCGAAATGTTTTCAATGCTTAAAAAGTTCTTAAAATATATATTTGCCTATCCAGAAAAATCTATCGTTTTTCTTAAAGAGCAAATGCTTCTCTGTAAACAAATTATAATATTTTAACGACTCGCCAGAAAATGTCATTCTCTAAACTTATAATTAAAAAAGTTAAGGATGAAGTTATCAAAATTCGTAAAGAGTAGGAAAGATAAAAATTTAAATAAAAAATATGCTCACGCAGTGCGATTTCAGCCTGTAATTAAAACGATTCCTTAAGTTGTTAAATGCTCTCAAAGCAGCAAACAATGTTTCGGTAAATGTAAAGCTTGAAAAAAAGACATGCATCGTATTTATATACAAGTTTACTAGAAGCACTGGATTGCAAAGTAAAAAAGAAGATTCAAAATCACTGGATAGAGCACCGAATCACTTTCGATGGGGTCCCCTAAGTGTCACTTAGATTATTAAATTAAATATATTTTGATAAATAAATCAATAAATGCGTGATGAAAAATTTTGATGATCGTAGGGCCAAAAACTTTTAAATCGATTTCCACAGTAGTGGTTATTTTAAAAGCGCTTCGACAGCTAAGGTCATTTTGCACGTGAGCCCGGGAATCCAGGACCGTTTTCACCGAAGTCGAACGCGTTACCCACATGGATATCCGGAGGCCCCGGTTTCCCTTCAAAGAAGGATGGATGATCGTAGGGCCAAAAACTTTTAAATCGATTTCCACAGTAGTGGTTATCTTAAAAGCGCTTCGACAACTAAGGTCATTTTGCACGTGATCCCGGGAATCCAGGACCGCTTTCACCGAAGTCGAACGCGTTACCCACATGGATATCCGGAGGCCCCGGTTTCCCTTCAAAGAAGGATGGATCGGAAGCAGTTTTAAAATTTGCGAGTCCAGGAAATTAACACTCACCTGACGATGTGCGTAGACGACGGATCCGAGTAGCTTCCAGGTGCCCCCTCTGCGGTCCATACGCACCATCCGGAGGATCTGGAAGAAGCGGAGGCCACGGAGGGCAGAGGCGGCGAATACTTGTCCATTGGCACCCAATCCGAGCACCACCAACGACGCCAGGATTGTTGTCACGTCTAAGGATAGTCAAAATATTATTAAAATCCGTATTCACTAAACAGCGGTTGGTTGACTGAGAGTACTGAGGGGTGAGCCGTTTTAAAATCTGAATACTGATACCGATAACGAAGAGAATAAATGTTATCAAAATACCTCAACACCCTTACTAAATTTATACTACGCCGTATTGCAAAAATAAAACTTTCTTCTTGAAATATTCTCCGTGCCATAATTCCAGTCTTCCAAAAGATAAACTAAAGTGAAGAAATCGGACGTGACTGAGATTCGAATGCGTTCTTACATTTTCTACGAGTAAGGCTTCCAAATCTCTAGAACTCGCCGGGATGGGACAATAATTCGCGCCCCGGATTGCGGCGTCTTTCTCCTCTTTTTACTCAGCTAGTTTCAGCTTTAAGTTCCTATATTAATTTACTGACTTCCGCATTATACTGCATTATAAAATAGTAAATATGTAAATGACAACATATATTACGTCGCTTGCCGAAAATTTGAACGAAAACTTCGCTCAATGACTATTATTTTCCTACAGATACATCTTGCAACAAAAAACAGAGATATTTACAACAAAAATTACTTGGGAAACTCGATTGCTTGTTTCTATGATTATTTATTCTCCACGAGATACAGAGGAGAGATGAAGCTCTCGTTTAATTTTTCAACTAACCTCTTTCAGTATCTGTTTCATTAGATGAAGCTCTCGTTTTATTTTTCAACTATTGACGACCACTTTCAGTATCTGATTCATTATTGGATTCTGAAGGGAACAATCAGATGTTGAAACTGATATTCATATTTAAGAAAAGAAGACTATGGAAACCTTTATGGCATTCAGATTCCCATGAGTGAAGACGAAACTGTTCGAGTATAACGAGTTATCTGTTGAAATCATAATTTTTGAACAAATGAGTCGAAGCGGGTATCCTCAAGGCAAAGAAAATGACTAAATAGAATAAAAACAAAAGAAGATATACTTTTCGATATTTAAAATCAACATGGCACATTGAATGTGCGTGTAAAAAAAACGAAATCGGTATTTAATAAAACTGCTTTTAAAAGACGAGTTCCACCTGCTACCATTTTGTCCTAAATTTTGGGCTTAGGTTTTTTAATATACACTGTAGTTTCTTCGTTTTCAATTTTTTGTTGCTATTTTTTTCTCTCTATCTTTACCCACTTTTAAAATGACAAAGGGTTATCTGTAAGAGGAGATTTTTAGTCTGAATCTCACCCTGAATAAAGATGTATTCTATTCTATTCCTTGGCGAATGGAACATTTTATACGTGTCTTTCCGTAAAGCAAAGAGGAGAATGTATCTTTCGTCCGAGTCTTTTGTCTCAGTCTTGTTCAAAATGTGAAAGCTACTTAGTTAAGAGTGATGGTAGAATAACGAATGGTCGTTCCTTATTCAGTGCTACGGAAGTGTAATTAATAGGACCATTGAGCTGCTATTGAGGCATTCTATGAGGAAAGAAAAGGCGCACTATCTCACTATGTTGCCTTGTACTTCTTATTCCCTCCAAATGTTTGGTAGGTATGGGTGGAGGGGTTGAGAATCCGACCATCTTTCTGGCTTTGTAGATAATGCGCATGTATCAAGAGGGACTTACCGATAATGCAGAATGGTCTTCGGAGGAATTTGAGCCTTCCCATAGCGCCTTGATACCTCGACCGACATCCTGAAGACCAAAGCCTACAAAAAGGAGCAGAAAATATGGGCACGAAATTTTCCTTTCGATGTTTTTTACAAATTATTTCATGAAGTAAAATCGCCTCTTCTAGTTCTAGAGTAGCCGCAACTAAAGATGACTATGGTTAAAAGAGAGTTTGAGAGATGAAAATGTAATAATAATATGCTGTCTCTCTCTCGGAAATGTTAAATTTTAAGTCCTTCTTCCAACAAACCAAAATACAAAATACCTAGACACGAAAGAAACTTTAAATGTTAAAAAGGAGCATCACGATAGAATTCTAATAGGCCCTTAGAGACGATTTCAAATTATATTTATAACGAAATATTAGTATATATGCATTTTTAGGGGATGTAAAAAATATATTAATATATATAAATAGGTACATCAAATCAATATTTAATTTGATTTTTACCTGAAGAAGCAATTTCATCCATGAACATGAGGAATCATAGAGTAAGAAAATTAAGTAGGAAGNTGAGGACCTCGGACGGCAGGTTGTGCCACTATGTGGAGACTGCCAGTCTTGCTCACAAAGCATTCCCTTAACAGTGTGAGAGAGACGCGGCACGGTAGTTCAGTGGTTAGAATACCTGCCCGGAAAGTGGGAGACCTGGGTTCGAGTCCCAGTCATGTCGCTATTTTTCACACTTGTTATTCCTTGAGATTCAGCCGCACGACTTCATCGTGCAAAAATTAACACTACCTTTAACCACGATCTTTCGTTTTACACAGCGACTCACTATGCGTGGTGAGTCAATAAAAGTATGTTAATATAACTATTTCATTTCGTACTGAATTATGAGAAACTTTCTTTTAATTGAAGAAAATATAATTCACCATTTTCATTTAACGTCATTATCATGGAAATTATGTCATTAGAAAGGTTTTCAAACTTCTATAACGATTTTTTTTAATCTAGCCTTCCTTACAGATGCGGTAGAGACGACTTGACACTTCAGTACATTTTATATATTAATATAAAAATTGATATGTAAAGCTATTGTTAAACGAGTTAAATGTAATTTTAGGGCATCATTTCGGTTTTCTAAAATACAGGGCGTAGGATTAGATAATTATTTGTTATCAAAAATTAGTTGAAGTACCGACTGTTATCTTAATTTAAATAAAATCCATATCCGAAAATAACATTTTTAGACGCCCCATCTTGAATTGCTCTAGTCTCCTACCTTATAACTCATAACTAATAATTAGATTTAAGATTTTGTTTGTTTTCTCTTCGCCTGATGATAGCAATAGTTTGCTGGAAAAGGTCGGCTTGAGAATGTATGCATATGGATGGATTGCGGAACCTTGTACAAAGACGTACATTTTAATAAACATTAAAAACTCAGTTATATAAACAGTTCTTTCATAGTAAAACTTAATTAAAAAGTAAGAAAAAAACAATTAAATTTCACAAAACAGCATCTACACCTTCACTTACCTACGGTGGCCAAACCTATTCAAGAAAAAGAGTAGAGAATAGGCTAATTAATGATTTTTATAAAGAAACTACGAGGCTGAAATGATTATTTAAGAAACGAAGTCATAGCACCTGTTTTAAAAATAGGAAGGAGCCTGTGAGTGCAATAGATAAAGAGATGTTGCCAATGGAGATCCTAAATAATAAATGCACAGGAAAAAGGAAAATGGTATTATCTATGAAGAGAAGGGTAACTAATAGGCAGAAAGTGCCAAACACACGAGAGGAAGAAAAAGAAGTTCTTTTAGTTTTTAAAAACCACACATCTCTGGTACATACATCTGGTGTAGGCTACATTCTCACACACAGTCTGAGACAAAAAACAAACAATCCGTCTCTTTCATATATATAGATTTGCGTAGCGTCTGTCCGTCCGTCCTCTATTTTCGTCTCTCCTCTATTTCAGAAATGGTTTGTTCTAAAGCGGCGATAGGAATCCCTTTATCTTCGGTGGGCCTCATGTATTTACTACCATTAGACCACATAAGAAGTCAATAACCCGCATATAAAACCATCAAGCCACACATGAAACTATCAGGCCGTATTTGAGTTGTGTACCGCTTGCATGAAAATGGTTAAATATTGAAATTGTAGTAACCAAAAGGAATTTAAAAGCATAATATATATAATTTTAATATTTTCTATTTTATTTTAACGTCTTAATAAGCAAAAGTGAAAAACAAATTTTTTAATGCATGCGTTTGTTTTTCGATTAATTTACTACATCAAGTTAATGATTTGCTTGTATTTCTGTGATTAAATAAATGTTCTTTGCCAATTTGAAAGAGAATCTTCATTTCCCTGAAATTTGTGGGCCGTCATCTGTGGCTCGCTAACATCTTTCGTTACATCCATGAAGCCTTTCTTTTAGAAATAGGCTAACGAGTTACATAGCATGCGTGGTTGTAAGGTGCATTATGCAGACAAATTTGAAAACCATAAGCGACAGACGGCTGAAGTCACTGGGAGCCTTTAACAAGCCAAATACTGTACAAAGAAGGAGATAAACTATTTAGCTTGGAAAATGACAAGAAGCCGAGAGGAAGCAAATAGTGAAGTAGACACGGACTAAAATTTCTGCTTTTAATCCGCTCGTAATTTAACCAAATGATTGTGATGTTTT
This sequence comes from Ladona fulva, assembly GCA_000376725.2. Lineage (NCBI taxonomy): Eukaryota > Metazoa > Arthropoda > Insecta > Odonata > Libellulidae > Ladona > Ladona fulva. The sequence continues at coordinate 220,069 of KZ308438.1, forward strand.
ACGTACCTGAGACTGAATTCGATGGTAAACCAAACGACGACGACCGTCTCCATGTAGAAAAGGACGATTCCAGCTTCTTTCTCGTATTCTTTTATGGTTGAGAACACACTCAGCGCTAAGCACATAAACACCATACAGAAACTGTAAATAAGGAGGATATACTTTCTATGTAGTCATTTTGCCTTAATTTTCATCTCCATTTCGTAAATTTCATCACATCAGCAATTCAGCATTAAAGTCTAGTTTCTGTGACGATGCACAAAATTATTCCAAATACATATTACTGTAGGAGCTAGCAATTGGAAAACATCTTTCAGGACATAACAATAATAATAATGGTTGAAAATCAAAAGTAAACTTGCCAGAGATGGAATACAATAAGAATAATGAGATGAAGTCAATAGAATATAAAAAAGAAGGGTGATACCAGGGAATATGCAAAGAGATAAAATATCAGCAACTAAATGTTAACGTTACAAAATTCGTCGACGGAGTAATATCATAAGAGTCTTACGGCGACTTTAGTAATAAATTACATTTTAGAGCGGAAAAAGCTATCAGCAAGGTAGATGACAGTGATTGCAGCAATGTAATTCCGAATTTCGCGGTGCAAGCCGCTTTTTAATTCGGTTTCAAAATACTGGTATTCTCCACGAAACCGGTATTTCTGGATAAAATATGGCTGCCAACGTGAAATTATATTCGCATTGCATTCCATCGCAGATGTCCGCATTCTTTCTTATCATAAATCATAACATTTATCCTATTAATAGTCCTATTAATATCCTAGTTTAAATATTTTTTTAAATATTTAAGTCAAAACNAGCTCCAAATAACCGTTTTTTGCGAGCAAACTAACCGTTGAAGAATTCCCACCAGCAGGGGTTGGGGTTCTCAGTGATCGCGCTTTGCAAGTATTGCTCTCATTACGTATTTCGGCAATTATGTTGCCATCTTCGGGGGAGAAGAATAACTTAAGAATTAACCAGAATTGATATTTTTAAGCTCAGTCGTGATCCTCAGTCATAGTTACAGATTTAATATACTAAAAACATAGTTTATTAAACCAAACATACAACATAGTTACTAAAAACTTAGTCAATTGAAAATAGAGCAATAACTTTGAAACTTGAAGAAATCTAGAGAGTTCTAATTTTTTCAGACTAATGATATTTCTATTTTTTAATGGTACATACAAGTTGTGAATTAAATATTTCTTTTTTAAATATATTAGGTAATCAAAATTCACGTAAGGAGGTTTCTTGCATTTAATGAAGGAGTCCCCCTAGAAACATTTTTCATGTCCGTTTTTCCTTGGGATAATTTAAATTTATTTTCCAATGGACACTCATTTTAGCATTTTCACACGATTTCTTGATATGCGCGAGGGTTTAATTGCAAAAAAACTCATTGTCTTCCCTGATAACCACCTTATTTTCCTTCTATTTAGAACATTTTTTTCAGTAGACTATTAAATCGATCTTACTGTAACACACGATTTTTATCAGGATTGTTCTTTTCCTTTGGATCTTCTTTATAATAGCCTCTGGCTATTTTTCCTCGTCATAAATTTTCCTACGGAGAGCGTAGATATATTTCTCGCCCTCTTCCCTATGTTCTTAAGAAACTCAACTGGAATATAGTCCACACCCACCCGATTTATTCCCTTCCATATCACGCAGTGCCCTTTCCACTCCCCTATCTAATACCCCTGACCCAATATCGTATCATTCTACTCCTTGCTCTCTTTCTATCATCTGTAGTCAGGCAGAAAGTCCTTCCCACTTAGTCCCTCTAAGTATAATTTCCCCTTCTCCCTTACCATGGCTGGATTAAGTTAATATCTCCCCTGCTATTTTGATGGTGGCCATTCCACAATTCCCCATTCCGTTGTCCCTTCCACTACATTTGTCTTATCCCATTTGTTCCCTTCCCCTTGTCTTATCCCTTCTCAGCTCATTGTTCAGCTCCCTGTGCATTCTTTTCCCACGTACAGAGTCAACCCTTTTCTATTTTATCTCATCCATGTTATTGATAATTTCTGCGCCGTTACCAATGAATTTTGTTCGTTTTGTTTTGTCTAACTCCTCCAATAACTGTCCTAGCAGAATCCCCGAGGCTGCTTTTAGTTTGTTCTTCATCTCTTTTCTATAGCGAATTTCCTTTCTTTACTCCCTAGAGCTTGCCTGCAAACTCTCAAACTCTCTACCTCCGTCATCTCTGAGGACTTCCTAATCCCGTTTAGATAACCTCTTTGCTCGGATGATTTTTTTTCAATAGCGATATCATTATTCCTAAAACATAGCTAGAGTCAACATCACTACCAGGGTAACTACGTGAGTTTTAACTTTATTTCTAAACTTATTTATAGTCAAAAAGCGATTACTTTAATATATTTATAATAATATCCACTAGGATTCTCAACATTTTATTTTTCATATTTTTATTTTCATATCATCGTGCTGAAACAAGGGGATATAGGTACATTTGCATTAATACCCGCCTTCCGCCGTGTGGCAGGGGGTTGTACACCGAATGTTCGAGCTACTTCGTTAGCTCGATATCGTGTATCTTTCGCGGAAAGAATGATTCCTTAAAAAGACTAGTCCCCAAATTTATGACACAGAATCAGGATTAACTTTGTGGTAATTCTTAATATTCAAAGAATCAAAACACTCCATAGAGAGTATAAACTATTTTTACTAGACCACAGAGAATTTCTCTGTGGTCTAGTAAAAATAGTTTATACTCTCTATGGAGTGTTTTGATTCCCCAAATTTATATTTACGCTCAGTGTCGGATCGGCCGAAGTAGCAGGGGATCGCATAATCTGATTACATCTTCAGCAAAAGTAATTTCTCTGAATTCGTAAGGCAATCGCAACCTAGTCTCTATATTTTTTCTTTTTCTTTCAAAGATTCCCTAACAAGTCTGAGAGCATTTTTTGCAACGCTTGCTTTTTTAACGTTGCAATTTTTAACAAAACGTATCGCCTTGCGCTGAACTTCCTCGAGTTCGCGGGTACACGTTTTATCCACTGGATCCCATATAGTGAGAGTGTTCCCGAGATATTCAGCTGACTCAATTACATTTACATTTATTCCATTAATTTTACAAGGATAAATCTGACGTATCTGAGCATTTAATTACATTAAGTTCTAGTTGCCGATTTCGCACCATATTTGATTCTGAACCTAATCGTTTAATTGAACAATACGGGGTTCCTTGTTTGGCATTTCTCTATATATTACCGAATCATCCAAAATATACTCATATTGATATCTATCTCGATACTAAGGTCATTCGTATGTAAATGGTGCATCCTGAACGAATAGAGCAAGAAGAGTGATCATTCTAGGGGCGTGTGTGATACCCTATTAGTAGACACCCGTTTTTCTGTAATAAATACATGATGCGATCTGATTTTGTAATTCGCTCTTAATGTTAGCAAACACTGTGTAGGTGCTCAGTATCAAGCCATTGCGATGGTTGCTTCATTGTGCGCCATTGTTTTGCAATCAGAAAGTCAACGGTGTCGTCTGCCATTTCTATTTCAAAACCCAATCCCTGCCGATACCTCCCTGTCTTAACTTTCCTAATAAATGCACTGTAATCCTGCATTACAACTAAGTTCTCATGAATAGTGAGAGAGTTTTATAGTTAGAGAAAAGCTCCAAATAACCGTTTTTTGCGAGCAAACTAACCGTTGAAGAATTCCCACCAGCAGGGGTTGGGGTTCTCAGTGATCGCGCTTTGCAAGTATTGCTCTCATTACGTATTTCGGCAATTATGTTGCCATCTTCGGGGGAGAAGAATAACTTAAGAATTAACCAGAATTGATATTTTTAAGCTCAGTCGTGATCCTCAGTCATAGTTACAGATTTAATATACTAAAAACATAGTTTATTAAACCAAACATACAACATAGTTACTAAAAACTTAGTCAATTGAAAATAGAGCAATAACTTTGAAACTTGAAGAAATCTAGAGAGTTCTAATTTTTTCAGACTAATGATATTTCTATTTTTTAATGCTATCTGATGAAAAAGCCAGAAAAATTATTTATTTCTTGAAAAGATATACCATAGTGGCTGGAAAGGGAAGAAATGAATGACGGAATTGAAGATAGCGTGCATTTATAAGAGCTAAATAAACTTTCTTTTGCTTTATCGCGCTACTTCCATCATTGGTTTTCTTGTCACCTGACTAAAATAAATATTCAAAATAGCCACTGTATCAGCAGCAGAGGGGAAGATTAGAAGCAGGATCGAGGAGTGGCGCAGCAAGAGAATGATGAGAATAAAATTGATAAGACGGAGTAAATAATGAAGACATTCTTAGAATGACGAAAGAAGAGACAATTCTGACGAAAACTTTGGGGGAAATAGAAGGGAAATGGATCGTGAACACACTGAGGCACGATTGTCTGCTGAAGACAGTTTCAGAGGAAATGGAGGAAGGGAGGAATCACAAAGGAAGACATTGGTTGAGTTACGAGAAGCAGGTAATTGTGAGTGTTAAAGTTGGGAATTATGAGGGAATGAAGCGATTGGTAAGGAATAGAATTGGCTGGAGATAAACCAATCCTCGGAGTGGAAACCAATGAACACCCAAATCGGATGCCGAGGTACTAAAAGTTGAAGCGAAGGCGGAGGATGTCATAAAAGGTGTCTTTGTGGGTAAGTTATATGTAATCGGGAAGGGGAAAGCATTAATTTAACAAATTTAAGGAGACGTTCTCAATCGAGATAGACATGCGTCCAAAGTTTGCCGATTACGAGCAAAGACGCCTTAGCTCACGTGTTCTTACCGATGACTTACGGAGATATGCATACAATGGAGAAGTTAAAGCTGTTTTTACACTGATTCGGTGAAATATAAGATCACGCTACATCATGGCTTCGGGTTATCTGCTTATCTACCGAACTGAAACAACCACATAAACTCGGGTAATATCTCTCACGTAACGGGATAAATTTGAATCACCAATTTATGGCTTAAGTCTGGTATACATTATCCATGGTATGTACTTACACGCAATGGTCTTTGGGGGTTTCAAGAAGATTGTTATCATCTTATATTCTTCAAGAATCTCAAAGTAATTCACTTCAAAATGAATGTTTAATACTACTGCAAATTTCTATTTTTCTCAAATCTCCCAGGCGTAATCCCGGACATTTTTCTTTCAAGTGTGTATGAAGGTGGCAATCATAACCGTGACTTCAGGGACCCCATATCGTGATTATCTATCTCTGCTTTTTGGGGTGTCATGGATATTGTATGTCAGCCCTTTTCGTTCCCTAAAATAACCAACTTTGTTCGCCATTCTATGCTACTCTCTGTAAATAACGACTCTTCCAACACGAAGAATTACTCAGTCATGAATCACCCGCTCAACTCACTAGATCATTATTTTTCACCTCTCCATCTAGAATAAGTCCTAACCCTCGATTTATACGGTCCAGTATCAAAAACGATATCGATATTCAGATTAGGAAATAAATAGTCTAAAATGATTCAGAGTGAATTGTTATTATAACTTTTAATTCATATTATTTTCCTCTTTGTTTCTCTTGTCAACTAGTTCTTGCCATATTACGATATTATCGAATTCCAATAAAAATGTATTTAGTATCATGAAAACCTTTTCAAGAAGCCATCCTCTAATTTTGTGTAATAGCGTGTGTCTAGATACGAGTGAATCCGATTCGTTGCGGCACCTACACAACGGAAAAATCGAGGGTTAGATGCACAGATGAGCGAAAGACAGCATTGCCTATCTCGGAAGTTTTACTCGAGCACCTTAAAATGCAAGCGGATCTAAACCCTCATTTCACACCCTAATATCGAAAACTCCGCTATAGGTAGGAGAATATCGAGTTCTTAGTTCGATGGTAGTTTTCGTTTTTTACAAAATAAAATTTCTCTCCATTTTCGTTAGCCTCGAGCAAAAACGTCAGAGATGCCTTGATGGATTCTTTTCCAATCTCAAAATGAAACTCCGGTTCGATTGAATTGCGTGTCAACATCCAGTAAAATACCCGAATTTCCTCTTTCTTCATCCGTATTATTATTCGGCTTCCTCGGAAAGAGTGCAGAAAGAGTGACCTTACGAGGTCACCTATGAAGCAGTCACGCCACCAACAGCGTCGAGAAAGGCGCATTATAATGAAGATAAGAACAACACCCTTTTTTAATCGATAACCCCTCCAATCCCTCATGTTCGATTCTCTCGCTCTAATCCAAGCAATCAAACATTGCTCCTCGGGCTATTGCTTAAGACAATTCTTTAAATCACCCAGAACACACTCTCATGATGGCATCTTCTTTAATTTGAATGAAGTATAATCTCGGATTCCTGTTATTTCCGCGAAATTTCACTATTTAAAATTTTAAAATGCAATTCATGTTGGATTAATGTTGGTTTGAAAATAGCTCTCATAATTAAAGTCAAGAGGTTTGTTTTAAGGAAGAAAGTTCAAAAAAATGAATTGAATAAGTAGAAAAGAAACTGATCATTAGAAATGGGAACATTTAAATAAAATTGGGAAAAACCACGAAAAATATCGACTAAATCCCAAAAATATTAGTTAACACCGAAATTAAGTCGTTAACGTAATAATTATTTCGTTCACCGACTCCATGGTTATTGGTTCATTAAGTAGAAACTTTTTTCCTAAACTGAAAAAGAGTTTTCGGTGATAGTAATTCAATTAACTAACCCTTATTCAAAGTATTCTTAATTTAAATTTGCATATACTGCATGCAAATTATTTTTCCACTTCCTTTATATTAGAGCCTATCTGTAAAAAATGTCGGTCCGCTTTGTTTGAAGGTGAAGTCGATTTCTCAAGTTAATCAAAGTTTTACCAATTTAGGGTAGAATAGGTAATCAAGTTTTACCAAAAAAGGTAAAATATCAAAGGAGAGAAAATCGATCACCAGAAAAATACAGAAAAATGAAACCCGAAGATAACACAACGGATGATTTTGATTCTTATAGTTCATACAAAAATTATAAAATGAACCCGAAAATTGGAAAGCTACCATCCATTTCTAAAGGCCACGACGACTGCAGTTATGAGTATCCATCCTCTGCTTCCCTCTTCATTTCCAAATAATTTCGAAAACCCATCTGGCTCTTCATATCTTCTATATTTATACTCCAGTCTCCTTCAACCCCCTTCCCAAAAATCTTCTCTCTATAATGCCTGTAAAAAGTTTATTGTCGTGCCAAATGGCCCACAAGTAAAATCTGCCTTCTATTCGTTGATTTCATAAATGTCTCCTCATCGATCTCCTGCTTTACATCTCCTATTTTACATTGGGTTAATTGTTGTCGTATTGTTATAAGTGTTTTGACGTCTGAGGTATTTTCGCATTTACGAGCTCCCAACGGGAATCGAACCCGGGACCGCTTTCACCAAATGCAAAAAAGCAACCCATTTGGATATCCGGAAGCCCCGGGTTTATTTGTCCGTACATTATTTTCAATATCCAAATCTTTATGGCTTACAGGCTCTACAGGCTTTATTTCTCTTTTCTAAATGGTCCAACGCACGTCCATACAATACCTAATTGATTTAAAAAAATTAAAGTAGGGATTAATCTTCAAAGATAATAGTAAGCAATGGGATACTGAACAGCGGGTAATAATAATAATAATTGAACGATAATTTGAACGATAGTATCTTCGTGAGTAACGGCTCGTAGTATTCATAGAAAGTATTAAAAAAAGTCTTTATTCATCAGAAACATTTTAAATATGACGTATCACATAATTTTCCCTCCTGCTCCCAGTAATGGTAATTATAATGAACGTAAATGCGTGAAAAAAACCATTCCGAGATAAAATGGGGGTGAAACAGATTTCTTTGAAAGAAAAGGATATCTACCGTGATTATTTACATTAGCTGCGAGCGAGAAACCGCCTGGAGGAAAATATCGGTTGAAAGGAACTGAAAAAGTAGTAAGCTCTGGAAGAAAAAATAGCAACGTAGTTCGTAGAAAACAGCAACCACGGGCTGAGGTGCGATAAACCAAAAGCTCTAAATCTAAAATTTGCAAGGCAAAATTGCAAAATTTGCAAAAACCTATGGCGATCAAACCCTCAATTTTGTAGAGAGTATTACCCTCCTTGATATTGTTTATTTCATTTAGTACTTGTGAGACCAAGCAGACTCCAACTGATCATAAACAAGTCGGATGTGAATTGTAAATCAAAACCTTAAAAAACTTAATTAATTTAATTTCTAAATCAGTCATACTGGAAGAGAGACATTGTGTTGTTTATTCTGTTCAATGGAAAAATGAGGACCTCTATATCATCACATTTTTGTTTTGCTGAAAAGAAAATTGGAACTACTGGTATTGATAGAATTATCGGTGGCAAGTTGCCTAATCCTGAAGGCCACTTTCTCTACGAAGTCATGTCAAAAAATTTGATTCATGGATTACGTGGAAACAACACAAGAATTATTGTATGATCTACGTTCAATATACGAATGAATTTCTGAGAAATGGTCAGGAAAAACAACGCTCGTTGAGCCCCTCTGTATGGAGGAAGAGTTCCTAAAGGTGGGGATTCATGTACCGATTAATATAACTAGCATTATATAGTTAGTTTTCACGTTTGAAGGCATCAATAAAATATTTACTGTGGTTCGTTTTCTTCCAGCATGAATACCAAAACTTGTTATTTAAATTTACATTTTTACCCCGCGAGCTGCCAATGGCGCGTGGCAGGGGGTGTAAGAACACCGATAATCTTCTCACACCCTAACTGCTATTAGCTTCCCTAATACTACGAGGGAAAAAAGGCCAAAAATAACTATCCGTCCTGCGGATGTTATGATGCGATTTTTAGCGTTTAAAGTACGATTACTTGGTAGCATTCGTAGAAGGTACCTTCATGGTGTCTATAGGACACGACGGTTTGTTCAAAAGACAATTTAATTGAAAAGCCGTTGTAAAACATAGGATAAAACAATGATCCCCTTACAATCTAGGTTATTAAGTGATTACGCCGTTTTAACGATTTCCAGTTAGCAGCAAGGGCGAAACCCGTGAGAAATCAACAAAGCGTCACAGTAAAATACTCCTGGTAGTTTTTACGCGAGGAAAATCTAAATTTACCTACTTAGCACACCTTATTGATAGGGTAGGGACATGGTTGTCAATATACTCTGTGACATACTTTGCTTGCTGCAGGATAAATATACAAGCGTAAAGAAATGTAAATTTCTAGTTCTATAGCCTACACATCTGTTCCTTATACTCTCAGTTTTAAGCGTCCGCGGTTGCAATGTTTGGTCGGAAACAACTTCGGCCAACAAAATCTCGAATTTTGAGGTTTTGCTTACATTCTGGTGATAAACTTCCCCAATAAGCACAGTGTGATTTAGCGAGCAAAATAAGTCCCAAGAGATCGATCCGCTAGCGAGGGGCTTTGCTTGCTCGCCCAGGGTTATGATCCCAGGGAACACTCCGATGTTTATCCATCCGATCCACAATGTAAAACGGAAATTCGACTTGAAAAGAAAATGAAGATGGAGAAAAAGAACGGAAAAACACACGGGTCGCCATTATAAAAATTTGCAGATACGTAACGGTGATATAAAATGATACTGAAATAAGCAAATGAAACTGAGAGCATGAAAAATGAACAATTAATGTAATATTGAAAAAACCAACTATGAGAAATACAAATCATGAATCTGAAAAATGTTATGCACGCCACTTTTAGCGTATTTTTATGATTACCAGCGCGTACTAAAAAAAGCTCTTGATTCCGCTTAAAAATACAAGAAAGAGGAATTCGAATTCCAATTTTCGTTCATTTTCAGGTTGATTGAAACTCCGATAAACGCTTGACCGATTGAATTAAAGACATCGTTAGACCCTGAGGGCAATGCTGAGGGAATAAGCTGGGAAAAAAATAAAGAAGTAATGTAAGTAAAAATAGAAAGGAAAGTGGAAATGGTAATTAAAGCGCAACATCTGTCAACGACTGTTACCTCCAAACAAGAATGAAACCGAAATGAATAGAAATAGCCTGACACGGCCTTAAATATCTTGGGATATTGGGAAGGCGGGAATGCGGTTCCGCAGACGAGCACTGCAAAGAACAAAGGAGTGAGGAAAAGAAAGAAGGACCTGGACATAGTCGTCACGTTTTCCCCTCCAGAGTGGTTTTATTGAAAGAAAGCAGGTGGCGCCTTCACTCGATCGATTGTCGCGTGTTCTCCGAGTATTTTTAGTCTAAACAGTTCGTTTGACCGCTGAGTTTTCGGATTTGTTCAACTCCATTAACCCGATACCAAAAACGCTTATTCACGCTATTTTCTTTGCCGCCCTCATTTCTGGTTTTCTGACTTCACGATGATTGGACGCTGAGCTTGTGAATCCGAGTACGAGAGCAGTTCACGGATAAGAGCAGAACTGGGATAATGCCTTCTCGGGTCTAAATTCCTAGCTCTAAAGCACTCCTCTATCTTCAACAACTGTTAATACAACCGCATTGCATGCTGCGTTAATACTTTTTCAATTCATAGATACATATCCATCATCTTTTTTTCAATTGTCTTGTTGTTTTAAGAAGAGATCAAGACGTTGCGCAAAAGTGAGATTATCTTTTAGTGTTTGACTAAAAACTCGTCTGCTGAAGCTGCGATGACTTAAAAATCATTTCGTAAGAGCTGAAAATTACAAACTTAGATGGCCGATTTCAAGTAATCAATTTACGTTGACTTAATGGGAGGATAATCACATACAACAGGAAAAAGGGGGGTTTGGAAAATACGGACTGATGTTTTTGCAGACAGGAGTTACATCAGGGGATAATCTAATATTTTTCTCGGCTGTCGTCAATCTTTTAGATATTCTAAGAAAGACGATGAAATACATTTGCAATGGCGATGGCCGGGAAGGGTTTATCATAAGTCTTACATAACTAACCAAAATTTACGAGATTCCTAAACGGAGGCGTTATGGGACGAATAAATTTAGCACTTGAATCTCATCTCTCATTATATTTGGCTCGAGTTCACGATGCCGTAATTTACGATTTGATGGCACGGGAAAAGGCTGCAATCGACGATAGTAAACTTTACATGCATACTTTACGTCAGCCGTCCGGAGCCGACTTGGGTCGATTTCAGCGATTCTTTCGAGGGTAAAATCGTGATATTCTTTTCGGAGCGACGAGATTTACACAAATAAGCGTATATATTCGGATTACCTTAGAGATATCGGTCGATCGCCGCTGCACACTGGTGATTCTAAACTTCCTAATGATTCTAATTACTTCAGATACTTGATTTTGCCCTACTTTTGAATGTAATAAAATTAATCATAAGGCTCTGCAGTTTTGATAAATATGTATAATACAATTCTAAGATATTCCATTTTCTTTTAAGTTTTGTCTACCGCAGTACGTTGGCCACGCTTGTACCTCAGCCAGGGTTACCTGCAGCTCCAAGGAATATTGAAAGCATGTCAGGGGCTACTGTTGAGACCAATAAGAATGTTTCTGAAGTGTCTCCGAATAAAGACAATTTATTACTATTATTCCAACAGTAGTTTTTTCTGTCTACTCCATGTTGGCACTCTATCATCTACACGTGGCGTATAGATGAAGGGATTTTTAATGGTAAAAAATAAATAAAAACGGAATTATCAAATATTCGCGTCAATGACTGATCAAAATTAATATTTGCATATCACCGTGCATGTTTCCTTTAATAATATATCCTTCCCTTTCTCTGTAATGCACTTGAGTATGCCAGAAAATTTAAGAAACATTTCTCGACAAAATTTAAGTACTATGTCAGCACTACCAGCTACCATCCCGTGACATAGAGTGTACAAACCGTCATTCTGTTTTCTATTTATATTATAACAAATTATTCGTGAAAAAATTAAGTTTCGATCGAATATTTCAAAAATGTTTAATTTTTTTCGCTATAACCGATCGGTTTATTTTGCTCATACGACACACTAAATCCGTCATTTCTTCCAAGAACATAAATTCTCCAAATTTTCCGAGCAAGTTTAAATCAATTTTATACAGCATTTTTTTTTCAATGAATTCCATCTTGCAAGGAAAAGGAATAAGGTGACTTGGTACGTAAAGGCATGCACCTAGGAAAACTTCCAGAGGATGAATGGACATGAAAAACAAAGACCGGTACTCGAACCTTAATTTTAATAATTTCCGGTTGGTCGCTCTATCAATTAAGCTACAGTACCTATCTATCAATTAAGCTAACCGGCCAGAACATTTCCATCATGTGTCAAAAAATTCCATTATAAGTCAAAAAGCATGTCAATAACGATTTCCGATGTAACGTAGCAATTATAAACCAAAGGTCCTCGAGCAGTGGATGAAAGAAGTTTTTCCTCATAAGAACTCACACAATCATATGATAGAGAATGGCCTGAGCTCCACGCGGCCTCTCGAGAAAGTTATAGATGCGAGTCTGCAGGCGACGATATCTGGCGTCCCTGGAGCGGTAGTGCAGAGGCTTTCCCAGAAGACTCATCCGGGGTTGATGGAGGCGGGTCCGGCCGAGCGAGGTCACGCTGAAAAGCAATTAAACTTGTTGAGAAAGTGGAATTACGCTGTTTGGTCGTCTCCATCGCTACCGTAGACGCAAAGCGGAAAGGATTACAAGTGAAATTGCGAAGAGAAATACAGTATCGTAGTTAATTGACAAAAATAAATTGAATATAAAAAATCGTAAAAATTACGGATTCTTTATTCTACAATGAAATAACATCAACACATATAAATATACCGGTTAAGAAACATAATTCGTTCAAGGACAATGCTCACAATCCGATTCGTTCGTTAACCGATCATCGATTTACCGTAGATTTTAATAATAATTATAAAAAAATAATAATACGACTTTATTTGGGCGAGATTGAGACTACCAAACCTCTTCTTACATCTAACCCTCCGTTTTATGATATTTAAAATGGATACATTTGGAAGAAATAAAAAGGAACAGCTTTTCGCTAATGAACCTAGTTCCTATTTTATTATAAAAAACAACCTTCCAAAATACTACGGAATTATGATTCAAATACATGACAGGTTTCGACGCATAAGCGTATCCTCAAGTCATTAATAGTATGAGGATGACGCTTTAAGATACCATATACTTTAGGATGACTCTTATGTCATGTCTTTTTTATAATAAAATAGGAACTAGGTTCATTTGTGGAAAGTGGTTCCTTCTTATTTCTTCCAAATTTGTCATGGAATCCCACAGAGTTACCCTTTTCATTTGATAACCTTGCTGGGTTTGAACAAAGATCGTTCAGATAGATTTCCATAAGAAATGCACGTTAAGTTAAATTTTTTCGCTTACAGACTTTATTTCTTTTGCAAATATAAACTAGAAATAATAGTCATATGAAATCGAAATAATTACCAAATGAAGGAAAATTGAATATATAATCGTTCCAAAGTTGTGAGAATTTAGATAAATGTATGAATATTTTGTGAAATTTTCAGGTTGTCAACAACCCTTCCCTCTGACAACCAATTCAATAATTGATTCCGAGCTCATGCATTTTCCCATACAGAACCAATCGGTTGAGTTTATTAAAAAAGATAGCTTGAAAAATGTGAAAACTACTTAGTGGGTTTAAAAAACTAAGTGCAAACTTAGGTTTTTATACGTACATCACAGCAGGAAACTGCCCACAAGAAGGGAGTGTGAAAAATATACAAAACCTACTGATAGGTAACTTTGTTTTAAAGAAAAACCTGGTTAAATTAGATCTAAAAAGCAAACAAAATTTCTTAGTAACATTACCCTCTAACTCAAAAACTCGAAATAAATTTTTATAAAAAGTAAACAGTCAAAGTTCTTTATGAAATCAAAACAGTTCGGTTACAAAACGGGTAGTATCTAGATAGCAATTATAATGCTAAGTGCAAAGAAAAAATAGCGGAAATTAAAGTGTTCACCACTGGTAAGCCTTGTCAATGTTAATTAATGACAGTTCATTAAATTTATCCCACTACTAAGGAAAACTAATAGTATTTTTGGAAAATCAATATTACATAAATATATTGGCAGTTTCACCTGCCTAGATTTGTCAATCAGTACAATATAAGCAAAAATTAAGCAATATTATAATTATTAATCTAAGCTAAAATACAATTATAGTTTAATAGAAATGTTATTAAATCGTACAAGAAACCCAGAACGTCAATTTAAAGTTTTGTTGCATTTTACAACGATTATTTATACGTAAAAAAACAACGCATATATAAACATCTTGAAATTTTAGCATTCTTGTTTTATTCCGTTCGTAGGGCGTCAAAGATGTCCAGTTTCAATTGCTTTTCTCTCTAATTCAGTGTTTTTCGTGAGTAATGAATAGCGTTGTGCTTGTAGAGATTCCCAAGCCTTTTGACCTCAACCTAGTTTGGGTTCCCTTTTAACTCCATTGTTCTGACATCCTCCGCCTTCTTTGAAAGATCTTTAACAGGAGAAGGTGTCCTTAGTACTCCTTCGTCTTTCATTTATATAAAAACCCTTCCCTCGTGTGTTTCTTCCGTGAGGTTGGTCGCTACCTGAAATAGTTCTTACTTTGCCATAAATATACTTCCCGAAAGTGTTCGTTATCCATTTTTTTCGCGGTAAAGACAGTTTTTTAACCACTCATTCTCTGTTTATATAATGAATACATACATTATATAAACAGTTGTTTGCATGAGTGAAGCAATACAGCAGGCAGTGATATTCAGACCGAGTGCGTTTATTCTTCAGGTTATCTTTTTAATGGCACTGTTAACCGAATTCGCGGTCAACCGAAGAATGGGTAATAGCAATATACTTATCTATAGCAGACCTACTCAACCTACTAGAAGGAAAGGGCCACATGTATGCGATAAGAAATGATCACGAGGCCGCAAATGGAAAATTTTGAGAAAATGAAGGCTATTTTGTGATTTACAAAAGTACTCATATAAGCATAAAAAGGCAAAAAGTGGGTTCAGAAACGTCCTTTTTTATGGATCGGACATAAATTATTAAATTTGATGCAGACATTCTCAAAACGTATTTTTAATAAGCTATTTTTATTTTTTGCCTTTCATTCTCAACTTTTAAGCAACTACCGATTTTGGTAGATGAGCTCCATTTTAAAATACGCGGTACGTATTTTACGCAGGCGTTATCTAAAGAATAGTATCTAGTGTAGTTGAACCATTCGGAGTTGTGCGTTCTTTCTTTCTTCTAGGAAGGTAAAATGAGATCTCGACTAAAATATTTTATGCAATAAATAAACGTTTACAGATCTGTACCGAAGTATCTGTGTGTATGCAAGTATATAACCAGCATTCTAACTTCTTTATGTTGTAGCATGTGCTACAGGTGAGCCATTCATGTCAGAGCTAGGATATTGGACTGCAATACCTGATTCGTATCATATAATTTCACATTCTCATATTTTCAGAACTCTGGACAAGATCTTTATCAAATTTAAGTTTGGCCCTCAGAATCTGCAAATACGTAAGGAAACCTCTCTATAAGAGATATTAAAGATTATTTAGTGAAATGCTTCATCACAGAGGGCTGAAGCAGTTCATCTATTTTGTCTTTGCCACCAGTTGGGAAATTCTGAAATAATGGAACGAAATCGGTTGAAAGTTTTTGGCAGAACCGAGGAGATGAAGGTGTGAGTGTTTTGAAGAGTGAATTGCAAAGTATGAAAAGATGTGTTCTTGAAGTGAAAGGGGTACAGCGGTAATTAAGTAACCAGAGGACAGTGTGGAGTATGCGGCGAAAGGGAATAACTTGAATGATACTTATGTATGAATCCTTCCTCAAAGAAGAAGAGAGGCATAATTGCTGCAGGAAAGCATGTGGCGCGCTATATTTAGAAATGCACAATCTCTTTAGAGTTTTATGTGGGGCTATTTTGAGGAGTGTTACAGCAAACGGAGGAAGTCTGCGTCGGATGGGCGGAAGGGTGTCTCCATAACATTCAGACTTTCCTTGGGTTAACCGAAGATGGTCAATCTCATTGAATATTTTGTCACCAGGAAGGAAGAGACTGATGGCAGGTTTGAGAGACTGTCGAAACCCGACTTGACGTCATGATCAAGAAACACCAAAATTATTGTTTTCTTCCTTTAAATCTAAATTTCAGTCCTTTCATTTCTATCTTCATCACGTGATGATGGTCGTCCTTTGGTCAAAATGGTCGTTTATTAAAATTCTAAAGGAAGTTACGAGGGACTTTGGTTTCATTTTAAACTTTGCCCTAGTTTTTCAAGATTAACTACCACAACTTATCGATTAAGTTTGTACGCATATACGAATATGGAGAAACTTTCCGAAAGCAAGTATACTAAACAAAGAAGTAGATGTTAATTGCAGATGAATGTAATAATTGGTGCAGATCCCTGCATAAAAGTCACATATAAGAGTAACAAAATATTTCCAAAATGGCTTGTTGATTAGCGGAAGACCAACACGGTCAAATTAAAGTGGAATAATATTCTGTGTTAGGGAAGAATCGATTAGGGCCCGAAGTGGTCTGCTGAAACTTCCAAATTCTTCTAAACTGCCAATAATCGTTCGAAAAGCTGTAAAATCTCCAAGTGATAGCAGCCTATAAACCAATCAAAAATCACCATTTCCGTCGTTAAGTGGGAATAAGATGTTGCTAGAAGAACTTTAATAGCAGGGGAACTTAATTTATGTGGAGTGGTGTTGGAGTGGCATAAACTGAAATTTGTAAGGGGGAAAGTCATTAGAAGACAGCCAATTATATAAGGGAGGGTTTTTGTCAGGTATATTTTTAATTAGGTATCTTGCGCCGTCTTTGACAAAAGATATCCTCAAAAGCGATCAAAGGGTTTTGTGAATAGAAGTGGAGTGAGAAGATATGAAAGAAGATGTGGAGAATATCCTCACTCAGTAGCGTCGGGGAAAATGGAGTTTCGACCCCAGACCCGGCTCTTACAGGGTCCCTGAATTCGAGTTGGAACAGTTGTTGGAAGAAAAAAATATCACGATAAATATCTAACGTAGTCTGCAAACTGTTAACTCCTTACATCTATTAACGTTCATCGTTTTAAATAGAAAAGTAACATAAGAAATAATTGAAAATTTAGCGATGTAGGTAGCCCTTTCTTTTACTTTTTACGTCTAAAATATAAAGAATTTTCACTTGGAACTAAAACGTTGCTGAGTATACGAGGATCGTTTTTCGTTCGTTCAAAGATAAGGAATATTTCGTTCGTCCGTGAAGAAAATGAATTTTCGAAACCTTAGTATCTACTCAACTGATTTTTCTCTCAGCATCTTATCGGGCTATGGAGCACGGTGGATATATTGTATCTACTAAGGCTTTGAAGAGAGCATTTTCTCCAAATTTCTAAGATAATTTAAATCTTTTTATTATAAAATCGTCAACCATCCGTAAGAACAATGTTGACAAGGATCACCTTTTTATCGAACCAATTCTTCACAAAATATGTATATTAACCCTTTATTGGAAAGGTTTCCACCCCTTGTTTAGATCATTTTCATTTCCTGCTTAGTTCTAGTTAGGGCTGCAAATAACAATATTTCCTATTCGCGTCTATTGTAAATTGGAATTCGAATAGCGCTCCTTATTAACTGGGTATCAACGCGCCACAGCGAATGAGAGAGCATCAATCTCATGAAAACCTCTCATGATATGAAGACCTTACGCCTCGTAGATTGAGGAAATATAAATAAACTATTCCTTCATTGAATGTGTACCACTCTTGTCACGGAAATCTTAAGGTGGCGCTCGACATGAAAGCGAGATCTGTGGTTGTTTGAAAGGAAATGGAACTGAGTTGTTTCCTTTCATTCGATTGTGGCCAATAGAGGACTTGGGAAGCGTTTCCAGAGGAAAATTGTTTCGTACAAAAGTGAGTCGGAGGAGTTTAGGTAAGATTTCTGGAGGCGTACCGCTTGCTCCACAAAGGGGAGGGAAACTGGGAGCGTGAAATTGAGAAGTTTGACGGAGGATATAGAGAAAGTTGAAGCCATTAAGCAAGCCCAAACAAAAGGGAGAAAAATTCAAAGAAGAACGGTAAAGGAGGAATAAAATCAGAGCTGAGCTCTGGGCTACCTCCGCGAGCTCATGGTTTTGCTGTTATTTGAAAAGTTGAAATAAATTCCGGGTAAACACAGAGAAAACATGCAAATCGGTTGTAGTTAGTGTAATAACTTTCTTTTCTGATGTTGCTATGTAGTAAAAAATAATTTTAAAAATAAATAATTTGTATGTAATAACAAATATGACTTAACTAGTAAACGCCTCCGTCAAGCATGACGGGACTTAATTTAGTTTAAAAATATATCTACTATCGTATATGTCTGGTCCTCCTAAGCACAAAAAAATTCTTCCGTAAGATCATAATAACTCAATATATTTCTTACCATTATTTATAATATTTATTCTACTCTTTTCAAGTCATGAAAGTTTTGTTTGCGTAAATTTCTTATAAAAGTTATAAGAATTGATTATTCCCGTGCACTTATATGGGATACTTCATGAAATCAACATTAAACGATGGCCTTAGTCG
>KZ308438.1:238860-317092 GCA_000376725.2 Ladona fulva
TTTACGTCTATTTTATCAAAGTTCTCGCAATTTCGAATTTATATGAATGATTCACGACTAAAATAAGATTCTATGATTATTTTCCTTTCTTGTGACACTTGTCTCAATTTCGTAGGGCCATTGTTTCTAATTTAATTTTGTGAAAGAAACGACCTCTGCAAGTCATGAAACGTAATTTACGTACATCTCTTATGGATACGTATTTTGTGCTCCTGGGTTCGAACCCGGGCCTTTACAGATATGAAAATAGTTTTCCTGGGGGTTTCAGCATCGTAGAAACACAATGCAGTTTGTTTCAGATCTCTAAGTCAAGCCGTTTCTGAGATAATATGGGGACGGACAGACGGATAGATGGACAGACGGACAGACATTTGCTTTTTATATATATGATAATCCACCACTACTGCGCCAGCGCTGCCGGCGTGCTAGCGCTCCTACCCAGAGGTCCCGGGTTCGAGTCCCAGCTAAACGGATTTTTCTTGTTAGGGAAAGGTTGTGTGTGCTCGCTAATTGTTACAATTCTCGAGCAATTGCCAATTTGTGGGAGAGTCGACGTTGATGGACAGGATGTTTATGAGGGCACAGGAAAATAAAATGAAAATAAATAATAGATGAATAACTCAACTGCGCTAGATAGGACAAAGACTTCAGCTACCGTATATTGATGAATGGAATAACATTTGTTTGTCTTTTGAAACAAATGAAAGGAAAGTGTATCTTTCATTTACTTCGTTTCAGTCCTGTTCATAGCTGTGATTATATGAGTTACTCAGGAATGAAATATGTGGGATAGTGGCATTTGTACTCTAATCTTCTTTAATGCTACGGGAAGTATTATTCACGAGATATTGTGTCGCATTTATATGGAACTTTCGCACTCTTAGCGTTCTGATTCAGTGAGGAAATATAGGGAAAACTACCGCAATCCCCATCTCACCTAGTAAGGCATATTCCTCCTCCAAAGCTTGTGGTAGCTGATCATGGAAGGGTATAGGTACAGACCGGCCTTCGGGCTGAATACTTTACAGAAACTAGGGCCAAAACCTAACTTAGATGCATTTATTTTGTATAACGTGGTCAACTCCCTCTCGTATAGCTATCCTTGGCTCCGCTGTAAATTTAATTCAGGTGACTCCCCAATTTTGTCGCAAGGCAGAGATAATATCACGACCCCACCCGGAATTGAATCTGGAACCACTTTCGCCTAAGGTGAAGGGGTTACCCACTGTATAAAATGGAGTTCATGAATCGCTCCAGTAACGGGAAACGTGAGGTTGAAGTGATATGGATATTTTATGAGACAGGGCAATGAGGGGAAAAAGAGTAATAAACCTGAATTTGGAGGATGGAAGAGCAGATGAAGGCCTCTGGAAAATATGGTTTGAAGAAGGCTTTCATTAAATACGGTGTCAGAGATGCCTTAGCGTTGGGCAGAGCGTGTTCGACGTTGATGATGAAGAATCTGACCTCAAGTAATTGGGAATGAAGCTAGAAAAAAGGCTCCGCTGTTTCCCTCAAGAAGGAATTGATTTTTTTTTAAGAGAACGCTAGTAACCGGAGGGAAAAAACAACTCCGGCTCCAGTCACAGCCCCAGAATTTCATTACGTTTGACAAGATGCTGCAGATAAAATTATACAAGCAATAAGTTCACCCTAATTAGTGCGGTGGATTTTTGTGCTACGAAGTGTCTGTTATCCATCAGCTGGAGGGATAAAATAATATAGTTTTCCGCTTCCAAGTGCAGTCGAGTAACTAAAGAAGTCCTTTGACGAGCAAGTGAAAATAGAAGTGGGAAACTTCGAAGCAAAGGTTAGGAATTTAGATCGGGCACCCTTTTAAGCATTATATTTAGGCATGAGGTCGTTCAATTGACGGAACACGATTTGATGGTTAGTGAGGAATTAGGAAGGAATGAAGCAATTTGTTGAATGACATGTTGATTTAGAGCGCTGCTATGACCAGAGTCATCAATCCATAATGTCTGTTGACCACGTGAAGTATTTCAATCTTTATCTATAATGAAATTGTGTTCGATCGATAGTTTAATTACTACTGCTCCGCATCCACGAGCTCCAAACGTGAGCTTTCGATTTTAAAATCCAATTAATTTTATGCACCCAAGTCGAAATGTTGTCTTGATACAATGCACAGAATCGTGAAGATAAATTCGTAAATTGGAATAGTAATGAAGTGTAATCCTACAGTTAAAATCAGTCTTTAAAATTAATTTTATCAGAAGGGATGTAGGCAGATAAAAATGGCAGCAAATCTGAAAAATCGATAACCAGCTGAATATAATGTTTTAATTGAACCTCCTTTCTTAGGCCAAAATCAAACAACTCTTCTCATTAGTAAACATTAGACGAAGCGGTCATATCTTTCACCCTTTGAACCCCAAGATTTAAGATAAATTAAATATCAACGATAAGATATAACCAGATGAGTAATAGCTGTTATACTTGAAAACTAATACATAGCTAATTGATGCATAAAATGGCATATAGGTTGTAAGGACGTAACCTCATTTGTGCCAAGTTTTATGAAGACATTTAAATTACGCAATTGAGCAACATTGCTTCTTATGCTAAATACTTATAATAAATTCCATCAATGCATTGTCAGAACTTCCTCAGTTTTTTTAGATATCAATCTGTGCAAATTATCATTCAATATGTGTATTAATACTAAACATTTCCCCAGTTAATTATAATATTATGCATGATTATAGTTTCGTTGTTAACTAAAATTTACCGAATTAAAGTATTTTACTTGTAACTTTTCACTCTAGGCAGAGAGAATTTTTGCTCATTATTTCAATTTTTACGAAATTATTGGTATGTTCGAGTCTACGTAGCCTTGCAAAGTAATATTTAGATGCCAGATCAATAAAATGATGAGAAAATCCGCCAAATTTAAAGCCATTTTATATTTGTATATAAGAATGGGAAAAAACGGAGCATCCAGTTTTCATGAAATTCATTACTTCATCCAATTTTTAGGGTGAAAATTCTGCTTTTAATTTCTGCATAACTGTGAAAGTTCTTCAAATGCATTCAAGAGTATCTAAGTTCTAAGCAAAATTGTTGAAGCCCATAAAATATGGCACACGAAAATTACTAGGAAGACAAATAAAATTCTTCGTTGTATTTAATGAAATATATTGTACGGGGGTCAAATTGATCCCACGGTAATCATTAAAAATTATGAAAATGAAAAGTGTCACGTCAAATAATGATTGAAAAATTGATTCGTAAAAGATATATTTGATAACATNATTCCCAAAATTATTTATTTGACCCTAATCGAAGCCTTCTATTTTAACTATAACTACATTAATCTTATAGGAAATGAGATGAATTCCAATTACTTCAAGAGTATCTAAGTTCTAAGCAAAATTGTTGAAGCCCATAAAATATGGCACACGAAAATTACTAGGAAGAGAAATAAAATTCTTCGTTGTATTAAATGAAATATATTGTACGGGGGTCAAATTGATCCCACGGTAATCATTAAAAATTATGAAAATGAAAAGTGTCACGTCAAATAATGATTGAAAAATTGATTCGTAAAAGATATATTTGATAACATATGTCTCAAAAGTGGTGGTCTCGTCTATATTATTAGTATTACTTAAAAACAGACCTTCGTAAGGGTGAAATATTATATTAAGTCAACGATAAGGCAAATAAAAACTCTGGGATATATTTTGAAAATTATGATTAGTTCTAAAATAATCCGATAATACCGAAGATAAGTTTCTGTTTCAAAAAGAAACAAGTATCCTTGGACACTGATAGGCATTTTCTGCCTTTGGTTTTGAGGGCTACTCGACGGATCGGTAAATAAACCTTGTTCGGATGAAAGAATTTACATTCTCATTATATGCTATTTTTCTTTCATTTTGTCTCAATCGGTAACTATAAACAATGAAGCTCAAATTCGTTTGTGTTGGAAATGAGCTTCCATTTCCTCATCATATAAACACTCTCGATACTAATTCTCAATCCTAGGTCAGGTCTGCGAATTTCTTTCAATGAGGCAAATAATAAAAAAAAGGATTGTATAGGAGTTTAATTAAATTTATTAATTGGGTCCTAACCTTTGTCGGAAATATTATCTGGAAGGGAACTTTAATTTAAAAGGGAAGGAAGGGATGAGAGGGTGTGGCCATCGTCACGCTATCCATTTACTTAATTGCCTCGCTCCCCTTTTAGGATTCTAAGTGAACTGAATACATGTTGAAACATTTTCCTTTGACATTGAGAGACAGTAAATCATAATAGGGAAATTTCGTAAATTAGTCAAAGGTCAGAAGTTGTTTGCTAAACTTATTATAAATAATGAATAATACGTCAAAAGACGTTCCAGATTTTGTTGTTTTGGTTGTGATTCGGTACATATTGTGAAATTGTCTAATGAGTAGCAAACATTGTTTATATAGTATAGCTGTGATTGTAGATTGGATCTGGGGATAAATGTCGCCAAGACAAAGGCTTTGGCATTCGGAATGAACCAATCGAATGGTCCTTACTTCAGTATGATTTGCGTGGATACTGAGATATACTGATATAGATTAATGATTGATTATTATCTAGGAATGGAAGAATAGATGGTGAGATGCTATGGCGTTACTATGAGTGTCTAAAGTGAGGTATTATATAAAGGTGCGCTTGCGTCCATGTTGTATGGTAGCGAAAGTTGGATGTTTCAAGAGATGCATACTTGTAAACTAAATACATCTGGAATTGATTAAATGAGAATCGTGTTTAGGACAGGGGTGTAGCTAAGGGGAGGGTTTATGGGTCCAAACCCCCCTCCCCCAGGATAACCAAAGAGATCGACGATATAAGGGGGAGTATGACATCCCGACAACGCGCTTCCGAGCAATTAAATTGAACTTAACAACCACATTGAAATCGATATGAGAAGACGTGACTTGTTGGCAAGCTATATTATGAGAGAAAAAAACTTTGTACTTTTCCGCAGGATTTATTTCAACGCGACCGGCTTCTACATCTACCTGAAGATTTATCCTAGGCAACGAAACTGGTCGCGTTGAAATAAAACCTATGAAAAACTACGAATAGTTTTATTTTTCGTATTAACTACCATAAGATTTAGGCTTCCGCAATACAAAAAAATTTAATCACTTGGAAGAAAAAACAAAATATAATTAATGTTACACTGGATAAAAAATAAGTTTGAATAGTAAAACCGCGCATCTGTTTTAATAATTTAGATGTAGTTATTCCAGACCCTGAATAGTAGGAAAATATGCATTCTCTCAATAGTCCTGATCCTCTTCTGTAGGTAAATCCATATACAACCCTAGTTTAAGGTGAGAACAGAGACAGCAATGTATAAATTAATGAACAACGTGAATTATAAATGCGGACTGAAAGAAAGCTACTTTAATCAGCATGAAAACGGCGTTTTACGTAGATTTGGTCGTAGGAGAGAAGAATTGAATGGAGGAAAATCCCATGAGAAAACCTGCCAATTAAGGAAGAAAAACATGATGATGATGTGGACGTACGTATGGATATGATAGGTGGAGGCAGAATGACAAGCAGTTTATGGAAATGTAAGCGATTTGAGAGGGAGAGGAAATCGGAGGAAATACAGGTTGAATGTGACGAATGAGATCACAAAGAAAAGGGACGTACGTTTACGTAAAAGATTGGTAAATAAAAAAATAAGAGAATCAAAAGTAAAATTGTATGCAAATTTATGGGAATGTGAAACAGGTAGAAAAATATCCAGATAAGCCTAAAGCAGGGCATCGAACCGCAATATCTTTTGTTCCGGCTTTCGCTCCGGTTCAACGAAAAAATTCGATTAACTTCCGGTTTCTCTCCTTCTGGCAGCTTCTAAAGGTTGAAACCGTTTTTTTTTGCTCTGAGCACTGTAACATTATATCCCTCTGAAAGTTTGTTTTGTTATTTATATATTTTTTACTTGGTGTAAATGATCTTAGCTGTCGATGCGACATTGAAGCTAATTCTTCTACTACTACTTTCAGCTTTTTTCATTTTCTCTACATCACAGGAAATTTTCGAATAAAACTTAGTAACAGTTAGCTGAAAGTCGTAGTTTCACGTATAATGTACAGCTTCCCCCTATTAAATTTAAGTAAAGCATTGCATTGTTGGGAACCGTTAATCGGAACTGAGTCAACAACGGGTTTCGGGGTTAAGAATTTCAATATTCTCGGTTTTTGTTCGGTTTTCATTATGACAAAAGTAATGTTTTATTCCGTTTCTGTTTTCGATTCGGCAACGGTTCGATGCCCTACATTGAAGCAATAAAGTTGGAAAAGGTAAATGAGAGAATTATACATTGAAGCAGTTATCGTCGCGAATGAAACTGAGAGAATTATGTGTTTTTGTGTACCAACGTGTTGGCGGCGCGCCATAATTGTGGTGGGTGCTGAAAAAATACAACTTTATGAAAAGGAACCAAAGCAAGGTCGAGTCTATTATTATAACTACAAATTTCTCAAATCAACCGGTTTTAATAAAATTTTTCACACTATGTATTTAAATTCCCAAAATTATTTATTTGACCCTAATCGAAGCCTTCTATTTTAACTATAACTACATTAATCTTATAGGAAATTAGATGAATTCCAATTACTTGCGTATTAGAAGCTTAGAATTACAAATTAGAAACTTACAGAGCAAGCCAATTGCTGCAACATTACGTATAAAATTATTCGTTTTAATTTTCAGATTCAAAGCTATTTTCGAATACTGACGCAAAAAAAGTTACATAGTGCATCATAGAAGTAGATTTTTTTTTAATTGTTCAGAAAAAAATCAGAGAAAGATTCTACCCGCTTGATTTCTTTGAAGATATTTCATGCTATAAATGAGCCGAATTTAGAGATTTCGGTTTCTTGTTGGAAAAGGATTTCATAGGTAAAGGGGCGATCGTTATCATAACCTAATATTGGCAACAGTTAACACTGAAAAAATGTATGATTTGAAGGCATTAATGTCTAGAATGCTGCACAAATACTACACAACAAAAATTAATATTACATGTAAAACACAACCATTATAAGTTGTCCACCCCTCATATCCTACAGAATCTACGACATAACTTCCTCATTGAACAATTTTCTTAAATGAATGAATCACCAGCACCATTATAAAGGATCTGGTGCATCAGTTTTCCTTCATGTCATACATTAAACTGCGGGTAGTAAGTGTGATGCTTGAATTGTTTATTCCATCGACTCATTCATTTCTTAATCAAAATCCAAATTACTTTCTTTCGTAAATTTTACAATGCTAGTTTTGGCTCGTCGAGATCTTCTCCTCATTGAATTGAAATCTAAACTCACGTATCTCCAAAACCTTCTTCCTTGTCAATTATAAGATGCAGTAAAGTACTATTTACCATTCTGCAGCTATAAGTACATCATAAGTTGCAGTTTTCGGGAAAGTTAAAGGCATCTGTAAAAATGATGATAGCTTTGGAAAGATATCAAGGAACAAATTGTTCAAAATACTTGGACGGGTTACAAAATCCACGGTGTTTTTATCGAAGAATATCATTCTCCGGAATTCTATGGGGCGCGTAAAAAAATGTCGATTGATTGATTTACGTAAGACTGGAACGTATAAATTTCGTTTAGCATAAATTGTCATCTCCTTAGGAGAAAGAGGTCTTTGGTCTCCTAATAAAGCAATTTTTCCAATAAAATAATAATCCAATAATAATAATAACAATGTTTCAGACCTCAATTCGAAATTCACAAACTATTACGGTAAATTAAAGGTTGGCATTGGTTACTTTGAAAAGCATTCAATGACCAAAAATATCTCCTAGGTCTGGATTTTTTTTATTTTCAAAATAAACAGTAGTCTTTTTAAAAAACCGTATGCAATGAATGGAAAATTATTATTGTATACGGAGGCTTAAATGAAACGAATAAGAAACTAATAATAACATGAACACAATTTTAACAAATATTCCGCGTGGAACATGTAGAACATACAAAAAAGGGCGATTAGAATTTGGTAGAGACAGCGACTCCTTGGCTTTTATTGCAGGACTTAGCAAAGATTTTATCATTGGTTAATAAACAATAAAATTAGAGCAATTTAATGGAATTTTATTAGTTGGAAGATCATAAACTTTTTCACTTATCGGGTTAAAACTGGGGCCAAGAAAAAATTCGAGGGCGAAGTTGGTGATGCTCGAAAATTGTTGCATAATTATAGAAATGCTTTTTAAAAATTCGATAAAATGAACCATGATCTTAACCTCCGAGTACCATTAAATTTGTGCTTTCAAACCGAAAACCAGAATCTTCAGTTTGCGAATCAACCTTTTCTGAATTTCATATTTGGTAAGCATTTCACAAAACCTTTTTAAATATGAAATTCAGTTATATGTAAAAATGAATGTATAAGAAATTGTTCAAGCTCAATGCTACGGTTGCTATAGAGGTTCCGGTTGAGTCATCGTCTCTTATAGATTTGATTCCGAGAGATGTGCACTCCAGGAGATAGGCGAATCCCGGAGATTTAACCAGTTTGCCATGTTACTACAATAGCTAGCTGTTAAGTATTTACTTGTTTCAAAGCGTTTTCATACAAATGCACCGATTTGTGATGGAAGGACAATTGTTCCAAACCCAATAATTCCTTAATAAGTTTAAACAGTAATTCTTAGTACCTCCAAAATAGTTTAGGTTACTTGGAAATTAGTTAATGTACTCAATTATGGTAAGGTTCTGAAAGAAATTGTACCTGCTTTATTTGATTGCATCTCATTTTTTTAAAAGAACAAGAGACCTGTTGCACCAAAAGTCGCGAATGACGAAGCATATAGCAAATAAAATAGATTTGAGTCTTCAGAAGAAGAAATGACCGGTATCATATATGCATACACCTAAAAGACCGTCACACTGTAAACCCGATTCCGAAAAAGCGCAAAGTACCGGAGGATTTCAAAATGCTTGGTAAAATCCTTCCTTCGGTGTAGTGAAAACTGGCAACTCTTTGGACTCTGCGACGATGACTTTTACGCTTAAAAGCCACATGAGTACGATGTAAATTCTTCTCCGCTAGATGGTAATAACTTTTCGGGAAACGGAAAAGAAACACTGATTGCCGGCAGTGTAATGAGTTCATTTCCGCTACGTAAACAAACCATGATCCTAGGAAGAGCTTCTGGCTACCCACTGTCGTTTCATGGACGTCATTTACCACGTAGACCAAAGGATGTTCCAAGGATTCGTGAAAATTCAATTCTTTGCTTCCTGTTTCTGTGAAGCCGAAAAGACAAATCCCATAGAGTTAAAGGAGACCTCGTCTACTGCGGAAAGAAAGACCACACATTAAATGAAACTTATTCTTTTCGGCCATCTCCTTTAAGTTCGCCTTTTCTTGATGCCTAAAAATATCAATAGATTCTCTCGTAAAAACGATGAATGCATATAATGTCGGCACATGTTTGCGATGCCTAAAACGGCCTCAGCCTCTTCCGCCCCTCTACTCTGCCTCCACTCCACTCCCTTCTACACGTTACAACACTTTCCTCATCTCAGAAGATTCCGAGGGAAATGATTTTCCTCAATTTTCTCACTTTTCCAATTAATTTTCGTCTGAAGCGACTCGAATACACTTTAAATACTGTTTCTGAGATTAGTAGAAGGCAAACAATACAAACAGTTAAAGAGAAATGACAAAAGAGCCTCAAAAGAGGCTTTAAAGCAGAAGTATCTTTGGCGGAAAACTGCTGTGTAATTTCTATAGAGAAATAGTGGGCATACATATAACAGGCGGTATATATGTAATATATGTAGAGAAAGGTGGACTGTTTACTGATGAGTGCATGAATCTGTACCAGTCATGCATTCCCAAATACATAGCTAATATAATTGTAGTTATAACTTAAAGCCCAAGGCGGTGAAGCGAATATTCGTGGCTGTCGTTTTAAACTAAGAAATTCATTGTCTTATGGACTAGATAATGCCAAATGCCATCCACTCGATGTTTTATAATCCTCTAAAACTCTCAAAAATATTCGAAATCTTAACACTTTCATATGCAAACCATCAACCCGTACCTATGCTTACCAAATCATCCAAGGTGAAACAATCTATGCTCGAAAATGTCACTAAATTATTTAAATCTTTAGCCGTACCTTCCATGACGATTAAAACTCATTCACATGAAACTGATAATTCAATTTTGAGCACGGTAAATTGTTTTAAAATCATTAATGATATAAATAAAAATATACGTATCGACAAAAGGCTTAAATTATTTATCTCAGCGACATTTTTATCGGGATGTATTGGTATTTGGAGTAAAATTATTTTGGACAGCTACATTTAAATGCGATCACATCCGCCAAGCTGTCATTGGAAATAGCGAATCAATTCATATAGCTATTTTTCACTTTTATTTATCCTTAAGAGTTAATTTATTGAATTATGGTCCACTATTGTTTGAGGAAATCCACTCAATAGTTGACTACTCAAATAGTGACTGAAATAAGATTTCATTGCGACGCATTGAATAGGGGTCGGGTTTTCAAGAAGCAAGTAATTTTTGGAAACTCGAGAAACCTTCCTGCAGCAATCCATTCACCGGGAAAGCCTCAGTTCCTTCCTGAAAGCTTTTCCTCCTAAATAGGGTTCCCTCTAAGCTGGGTGCCTGGGCCACTCACATACCTCTTTAAATGCCGCCAAAGCGAATTGTTGAGTGCCTGATATTCCTTAGGAAATTTCAAATCTCTCACAGGCATTTATAATATTGCTAATTATAATATAACATATAATTACCACTTATAAACTCCGTAAAGAGATTGTATAGGTAATTTTCCAACTTTTGAAAACATAATTGGTAATACATTTACATTTAAGCCCTGCAAACCGCCAATGGCGCGTGGAAGGGGGTGTAAAACACCTATATCCCTAACTACCCTGGATAGCTATTAGCTTCTCTGACACTTCGCGGGAAAAATGACCAAAAATATCTATCCGTCCTGACGACTATTTCCTTGTATCGCTTTTTCGTTTTCTTTCGAAGACTACGTGCGTTACTAGCTGGGATGAGAAAATCAACTATCTCCTCCCCGAGATCCGTAGTGACAAACTTATCGAAAATATTCCTACGGTATTCAAGTCTTCTATCACTAAGCGAGTTCCATCCGAGGGATTCTATCATTACCGAAACACTGCTGTCAAATCTGAAATCTCCCTTAACGAACCTAGCTGCCCTACATTGAACCATCTCAAGATGGGATGTTAATCCTACTTCGTGAGGATCCCACAGCAATACTCAAGGAAAGGACGAATCAGGGAAAAGTACGCTATTTCTTTTACACTCGATGAGCAGCCCCTCAGAATTCTACTGGCTAAACTTTGCATCCTATTCGCTTTACCTACTATGCTTTGAATATGCTCTTTGAAGGAAAAACTACTACTGAGTGTAATACCTAGGTATTTATGATGCCTCACAAACTCCAACGGATATCCTGAAATATTATAGGGTAGGGTATTATAGGGTAATAAAATATAATAATAAAATAAAACATAATTTGTACATAAAACTGGTAATTCTTTTTCTTCGTCTAAAATTTCAGTGCAATCTAGACATTCACTGATAAAGAAAATAAGAGGAGAATATATTGTTTATCTCTTTCATTACTATGAAAGTTAGGAGCAAGTGAGTTGCTATAGTAGCCACAGTACAAATCCTTGATGGATTCAATTGATGAACGGGAAATTACTGCCGAGTATTCACGCTCTATTGATCTAAATACAGGTTGTAAATGGTTCTACAAATAGATCTGCATGTTTTGTAACCGTGGAAATACATCCCGTCGGCATGCAATGTTCAAAAATGGCGCTTCAAACTGACGGTCAAAATCCGTCATTGGAGTCTAATAATGCCATTCTCGATCTTATTCGATCTCTTTTTCCCCAGCCGGTGCTTAATATCAATGATTGATCACAAGAAACTACTTTTCCCATAAAAATATCCCATTCCTTTTCATGGTGGTGTCAAAAGTTCTAACGGACATCAATAAGCCTTTCCTTCGATTTGATTGTCAATTGTTCAGGCAGCCAATGGCTCCCGCCTAGACGACATTTTGTTGGGCCGCAGAGCATTGTGGTATGGTCATCCATAATTCCAGGCTAATCCTCAGTATTATAGTCACTCCTTACATTGCAACACCTTCAATATCTTCACTAAGCAAAATTTAAAGTCGAGGGAACTGAGGACAGACATCGCTAAGTATTCGTTTATTAATAGAGCGGTTAAAGAGTGGAGTATTTTGCCTGAGGAGGTCTTTAAAATCTTACTAAAAGGGAGCTAAGGAAAAGATATTTGTGTTTACTGTTAACTAGTAAAATAAATTGTGTATCTTTGTAAGTGTGATTATGAGAAGTTGATAAAATGACATAACCAAATAACTGTAGCATATCTGTAAAATTAAAAATAGGTACCTAATTTGCTATAGTATTGATTTAAACAAAATATTGTTTGTATATTTCTATATTGTATAATTTTTGTGTTTGTTTGTAAATACAGAGATATTATGTTAATGGTACGTACGTATAAAATGTTCGAGTGTAAAGGATGTGTACGTTGAATATGATTGTAGATAAGGGTTATTAATTATGGAAACAGGCAACCACCTGACGCCAGTCTAACTGCGGCGAAGTATAAAATAAATAAATAAACTGTAGCAATGGACTCAACTGCCCCTGCACGTGCGCCTAGCTAGTTTACGAAGCGTCTGTCGCAGATGTTACACCGTATTTTTTCATCTACTCGTAAACTTCTTGGGATGACAGAGTAGCATAGCCATTCTGAATTTTCCTTCTCTTTCACATTTCAATGAGTTTCACGCTTTCACTACACAGGAAACCTTTAAGAGCCCACGGTTTCTCCTAGGTGCATAAAGAGATAGCGGTAGATAGTTTCATACCACTGTGGTAACGTCTATCTACTTCACTAAAGTAGCGTATGGCAGGGGGTTCATAAACTACATGATTATCTAACCCTGGTCTATCTTGTCTGATGCTTTGCAGAATAAACGACTAACTAGATTTACAGATACTACCTATTTTTAAGCTTTTGGGCATTGGGTGCTTATGCCGTTATGCAACCTGTCAGCCTCTCCTTTAAACACGCGCAATGTTCATGGCAACTTTCGGAGAAATTGATCAGTGTCCACGTTTCTTAGCTCACTTTCAAGGTTTTCAATTTTTAACCCTCGCAATAGTGAAAGACCGGTAGATTTGCGCCTTGGATAGTCTATACAATAAACGTTCATCACAGTAGGAGGGAAACAGCCTTCCAAACAATTTATACTATTTGCCAGAACCCTTGCAGCCCACCTAAATTACGCTCCACTGATAGTTAATTTTACTTTATTATACGCAACGTAATTATGAATGTTGACAAAAAGAAAACCATTCCAATAGTTGCTATCACCTCTCTGTTTACCAGCATATGTATTTCTAAATTGGGCTCATGTTTGATAAATATTTTTACCTTGGGTAATATCGTATAATCTTAAATGGTTGATACAATTGCTTGAAACACCGTTTTTGGCTGATGAGTGAGAAAGCAAATCCAATCGATGTCAATGTCAAGTACATGAGAAAAAGTCGTTTCACTACTTTAGGTTTTGGGAAACGGTGCTACATTAATTTTTGCGTCAACATGATCAGCGAATACCTTAATTACAACTTAATTTTTCTTCGGATATTTAAGTACTTAACTACAACTTCTACTTCTTCGAATACTTGTGCAACGGTGACTATTTCAAACGCACTTCCCAAGACAGTCTTATGCTTGAAAAATATTGGGCAACCAACGATGAACCGACGTATGCGCCTTCCTCTTGTTTTCACCCCTCACCAAATTACGTTTTTATTAGGTTAGCCCCATTTTTCGGATGCACTCGTAAACGCTTCTATATTTCCCACGGGGAGAATAGATGTGACATGCGTCGATGAAAGACCGATGGTGAAACGCAAGAAAGAATCGCTTCAGCATTTCCGCAGAGAATCTTCAACTGAAATATACTATGAGAATAAAAATTGTTTCTTGGGTCATCAAATATTAGTACTACTAAGTAACAGGTATTTCGCAATTGATAACTTTTAAGGACAATTTACACGATTTAAATGTAACTTTTCATACAAAAATAAATGTCACAATGGACAACTTTTTCTAAATTTAATAAGAATGACAAAAAGTTAATATTAATAAATACTACTTAACGTTTAAATTTAAGAAAACTGGTGGCAGACTATCAAGTTCAGTTTTTGTAAATTTTATTGTCTGAAAACACAATTTATCAAAACTGATCTGTAATTTTTGCAAATACTATGTTAATAGAGGCCGATACCCATTGAATAAAAACAATAACCATGAAAGTAAGGTATTGTTGATCATGAACATCAAGTCAGTGTTAAAGTACAAGTACTAACATTTTTATATTGTAACAAGAAGACAATAATGCATTTAACACAGTAAGAAATACAGTCTAATTAAGCCATCGCTAATTGGTTATTGAGGAAGGACAGTGATTATGATAAATCTAGATATTAGCATAATGGTAAATCATTTTATATGACTTGAAAATGATTACGTATTTATTTAAATCAACTTTCAGGAGGGACAAAAGCTTTCCATAGATACACCTTTTTAACTTACGACAGGTTTGTTTAAAATTTAAATTCCCTCGCATCCTTTGCGAGCTTTATTTGAGCATTGCGATTGTATCATTTTTCATAGAAAACAAAGACGCCACATCTTATTCTGCAAAGATAAAACAAATATTGGGCTTTGATTTTGCGTTAAGACGCTCTCAAGGATGGAATGGTTCTGTGATTAAGTGTAAGAGTCTTTCCCAATTTTGCAGGCCATCTCAAGGTGATGTAATTGAATTCTAAACGAGAAATCATTAACCTTCTAAATCTTCAGTCCTCCCCTCGCTCTTACATATACATTTTCTCGAATTCTAGAACTTCTTCCCACAGTATTGGAAATGAAATGACGTTAATACCATAAGTGAAGTTCACGTTTTCTAGAATTTTCTTTCCAGCGGTCCTACGGATAAATGAACCACCCACTGGGAGTCTGCTGCGCATCTGCCTACTTTGGATAATTTTAGTTCGCCGCAGCCTTAATTCGTTCCTACCGTATCGCGATACCCGATTCCTCATTCGTGAGTGAGTGAGTTTTTTCCTTTGTTCGAAGCTCGAAGAATAAATTATTTATACAATCAAATAGGACTAAGGAATAATCGACTTCATTGTCTATGACGTGAGGGGTACAGGCGTCAGCTTAAACGAAATTTTTCGTTAATTTTAACTCTGGCATTTCGTCTTTGTTTCCATCTCAACCCTTAAATTATGCAATTTCGAAAAAAAAACACTGGATTAAAAAAAGGATTTAAGCAATCGTTGACTACGATCTACTTTAATGACAGATTTCAGCGAAGTAGATAAATAAGTTAGATAAATAAGGAGCAAATTTTCTAATTTAGATTAACTTATTTGATAAAATAAAGGACTTCAAAAAGAGCAACCAAAAGTATGATGTGTGACTAAGTATGAAGTGAGAAGCAAACAAATTGCGAATATATTATATGTTATCAAAAGTTCTAACAATAGAATTAAGGTTTATACTACATTATCGACCTTTATCAAAACTTTCCTTTTCTATTATTCCATTTTTATTTTTTAATTAACAATCTATTGCATTTACATGCGTCAAGCCTATGTTTTTAACCCCCAGTGGTCTAAATTCTTTTTCTTTCAGAATATCTCCAAAAACTGTCACCGTCGTTATCGAAAGGAAAAAGACCAGNGAGGGAATGATAAACACCATTTAGCGATGAGCCCCGATCGAAAGCTCTCCATTCTTGAGGAAAGCTGGTGAATATTCTCGTAAATGCGTCTCCTATATATGTTATCAAAAGTTCTAACAATAGAATTAAGGTTTATACTACGTTATCGACCTTTATCAAAACGTTCCTTTTCTATTATTCCATTTTTATTTTTTAATTAACAATCTATTGCATTTACATGCGTCAAGCCTATGTTTTTAACCCCCAGTGGTCTAAATTCTTTTTCTTTCAGAATATCTCCAAAAACTGTCACCGTCGTTATCGAAAGGAAAAAGGCCAGAAACGTTCAGCCGAGTTGCAAGCTAAATTTATCTATCGATAATTAGAAACACATTCAATAAGAATAATGCAGAACTGACAACATTGATTTTTAGCAAAGAAAATTAAATTTGATTTCGAACTCCACAGTAAATCATTATAGTAACTAAGAGAAATCTAGTAAGTATAAATTTCTATTATTTATTAATTATTTAGGTGGAAATACAAAATTATAAGAATTTCCGAGTTAGTTTACGAAACATCATGAAGAATTCATATATGGGATGATATGCCATAACAGTGGTATTCCTCAATACAGTAAGTACATACGTACGTACATCTCTAAGTGAAAACTCTTTTTATGATCACTAATCTTTTTTGTTTAATGACTTATATTGCTGTCATTTAGCACCAATACTTTTGCTTCTTTTATTCCCATTCAATTACAATTTTCAGTGAAATTTCGAAGGAAAAATTTTGAAGGAAACCATTAGTAATTGTATATTTTTGTATTTTGTAGGAACTGTTACGTGGGATATATTGAAGCATTCGCTTCATTTGTTGTACTATACCCCACTGCCAAACTTACTCAAAGCCATTATTTCTCGATTATTGAAAATATGTCTAAGAAAACACATTAACAAAAATATGTACCAGAAAGTAGATTTACAATAAAAATTAATATGCCAACCGTTTGAACCTTAATATCGACTTTACATTGATATTGAATTGCGAGAAGATTAATTTACTCGAGAGTTTGTCCTAATATTGCTGGTGGTTCCTTGGCGAATTCCTGCGTAAATTGAAATTCCGCGCATATCGTGAGAGAGCTGAGTGTCATAAATGTCTTCAAGTAGCGTTTTCATATATTTGTGCAAGAAAATCTTCTCTTACAGAATTAATTGTCATTTGCTTATAGACAATCTGAAATTATTGGTAGATATACAATACTATGAGGAATATGGTCTTTAAATTGATACTCTGAATCAAATTAAGCCTAGGATAGTGAAGTATTAAAGAAAGTGTAACATTCAAGTATGCGGCGGGTCTGTAGTTAGTGCACCACTGGTTTAAAAAATAAAATAAACCTTGATGAAGCGACTTTGGGTGAAAATACCCGTAATTTCAGTCTGACATTAGTACAACCTGTGCAGTGTACTTCCACAGCATTCTTTATTTCGCATTAGTTCACAGACGCTTGTACTACTGGAATCCATGATCACTTCTGTGGTAGGGATGTTTGTAAAAGAACGTAACGAAGATAGGTCGACGCATAGAATTTAAAAATGTGTGTGCTCATAATTACGAGAATACAAACCATGAATTTTTGAGCAGAATTTATTCGACTTTCCAAATTTATCGTCGACTAAATTCTTTATTAAATCAATAATAATAATTTATCTTTATTCAATCGTAAACGTAGCTGCCGAATAAATTAAAACTTGTAATACACCGAAGTGCTAATATATAAACAAAACTATGCTCATGCAGAAAACATGACTATCTAATTTAAGCATCGAAATGTCTCCAATTGAATTTTTTATGAATCCGACTTTCGAATTCAGAAAGAATCACAACACTTTCGAATTATGTGAAAATCAGCCACCCTTTATTGACATGTGCTTATATTTACTACCAATGCGTTGTGTTTACATTGCATACATTAGGGCCGGTTCAATTGAAATAGAATCGGATTTAGCAGCAGGCGAGACTGTTTAATTCTTGGGACTTTGGGGCGCAAGGTACCCGTCAAACATTGACATTCACAGAGCAAGAGCAAGTGACACACCAGTTCAAATTTAGTGGAAACCGGTATAATTTGCTTCATTTATTTCATTGTGGACTCAGACAAAAGTTACTATGTAGTAATGGCTGAAGTAGTCGATTATAATCTAAACGAAAGTTAAGACCCGAAAAATTAGTATTCCATGGTATTTTAAGGTAATATTTAACAAATGAAGTACTATATTAATATCAATTTTAGCACAAATTTATCAGCGTTGCTAAACTTTGGTAATAGATAGATACTTTCACACAAATGCTAGTCCATGACAATATTTATTACTCATTATGTTCTTATTTTCATACTAAATGCCCACTTACGGAGGAGTACACCGATAGTGAGTGACAAAAGAGCGCTCCCTAATTTTCCTTTCCTTCGTATCGGGCTTACACGCTCTACGCTCTTAAATCTTGCCATCGACTTACGCAAACTTTACAGCGTAAATATCAACATAAAATCCATTGAAAATCAGAATTCAAAAAGGCAGGTTTACCAACTTAGACAGTTTAGTAATTTTCAAGAATGTCTGGAGAAATTCTATAAGGAGAAACACATGTCTCTTCCTCTTGGTGATTTCTTACGCTTCCGAAAAGCCGTTTCAGTGTCGGCTGACACGAATAAAGTTCAGAAGTTTCAAATGAAGGTTCGATGAAACTGATAAGAGCAAAGAGACGTAAAAGCGCTAACGCATGAATGTGGACGCGTTGTTGGCGGAAAGGTCATTTAAAGGTCATCTGCTCTCCATTTCCACTGACATACACAAGAAACCATCGGAAGCAATGGAAAT
This sequence comes from Ladona fulva, assembly GCA_000376725.2. NCBI lineage: Eukaryota > Metazoa > Arthropoda > Insecta > Odonata > Libellulidae > Ladona > Ladona fulva. The sequence continues at coordinate 257,587 of KZ308438.1, forward strand.
ATTGCGTCTCAAAAAACTGAATATTTCGGGAACTTTGCGCCCTCACATACGGATTAGCTACTTGATCGCTGCGAGAACATCTCTGATGATTATCTCTTTATGTTTACAAATAAAGTTTCTAAAATCCATCATTCGCCCTATTGGTAGGAAGTGAGAGGTTAACATGTTACAACAAAGAAGTTTTTCAGCGCGTTTCTGACGAAAAAGTCCGAAACCGCAATTATCTACAAGCTTATACCAAATATTCAGAGAGGGCTCTTCCCGCGGGATTATTCGGGTGTGTAATTGAGCAAAACTTTGCAATCACATCCTCTAAAAACCCTTTTGAATACGCGACAGGATAAGAAAATATAAAAAGCTCTGTGTTGGATTTGATGGCTTCTAAAGGACGTAAATATTCGGTCATATTTAAATCAGCTTTCGAGAGCTCGCTTACGGAGAGAGAAAGAGAGAGAGAGATGATTTAAGCCGAAACCCCAAAGAACGGATAGTTTTCCATATTTTCATCTCCCTTTATTTCGATTAGCTGCTTTAAAAAAGACGAAGAAGCCCATGGGAAGAATCCCGAGGGAATGATAAACACCATTTAGCGATGAGCCCCGATCGAAAGCTCTCCATCCTTGAGGAAAGCTGGTGAATATTCTCGTAAATGCGTCTCCTACGATATTTCGTTAAGAAGAAAATCCTAAAGAGGGTTAAAGGGAATGGAATTCATAACAGCAATTCGATATCTTAAGCCAAGTAGATTGAAATGTAGATCGAAGCAGAGCCCAATCAAAGTGTACTGAGAACATCTACGGAATCGCTTTTCTTTCTTCAAATGCATCTAAAGTATCTTTCTCAAAAGGGAAGACAAAAGTGGAAGTCCTCGTCTTAACTTTTGCAACTTTACATGAGAGAGTTTGCTTGTCTTATTCAGATAAAATTGAAAAGTGTTACTAGACGCATACTTTATGTAAATTAGGACATGATGACTACAGAAGCCCGTCATAACACATCGTTTTTGCCAACCAAATGACGTTATTTACCAAAATTCCCTGCGGTTCCAAAACCATTCCTAATATCTCATTGGTGCATTTTTAATATCTCATTGGTGCATCCATGCCTGTCAAAGGAATCGACCTTTCTTTTTCTTGGACTACGCAATATTTAGCCGAAATACATCGGCCCTTTGCAATTAACGGGCATTGTGCGCACGATCTAGGCCTAATACAGAAATTCATGAAAATTTTGTAAAAGTTACGGAAATTGATGCTAGGACAAGTCGCATCAAAATTTGATTTTTTCCATCCAGTAAATAAGATAAATATAGGCTGTTGAATAGTACATTCCACGTGATGGAAGGCGGCTAGATGGATATTATTTTAGATAAACATCGGTTGAACAATGTTAAAAAGAAAGATTTTCCAAAAACAGCTTTCTCATCTGATACTCAAACAATAATTGATGCGTAATTATGTGAATGGAGGAATATGACATATTACGTTCATCTGAAACAGTAGTTAAAAGATTTGAGATTTTCCTCGAGATTGACACTGCTCGAACATTGAGAAATTTACACAATTGAAAAATAGTAGTGGGGAGAGCACACCGAAGCTGTCCCGCTATTCTTTCGTCGCTTTTTGAAAGATCCAAATAACAACCATTTTCACGTACACTACTTTTAAGTGAACAGGAGCTTTGAGTATTCTCCTTTATAAAACTCTGAAAACACACTCCTCTCAAATTTCTAGTCTTGTTCGGGGTTTAAATTAATCATCTTCCTACACAGCAACATGTATAAATTGAACATTTTGGTTACTTGAGATTTCCATTCTAACATTTCGATAGGATAAGTGCAAACCTCCACGCTAATCTCCATTAGGAGACAAAATTGAGATATCTAGCAGCTCAGAGGGTACTACTTCGCAAACCGAAAAATCACATTTAATGACTCAAACAATGAACGTAGGGTTCAGTGGCTGAAGAAGTTAATGTTCTCACTTCTGCTTCTTGTGCCTTTGGCATTGTGCGTCTAAGAAAGAACCACTCGACATTATTCCTCTCATTCGAAAACGAAGATATAATAAAATGAGTCATGCAGCGTCACGCCAACTCGAGGGGGTTGCTAACGCTAAGAGCATTGGTGACACCCTCCGCTGTTATGGCCCCATTAACTGAGCCGGACCAACCAAGGCGCAATATCTCCCGTATTCGAGTGGATCCAACTGATGGAAGTGAGGAGACCTCATGCTGGGCCAGGACCCGCTCAAACCGACATTGCCTATTAAGGCTCGATAAATGAACAAATGAAATTGCGGAAGGGCGTAAAGATTCTTAATGCAATGAGTTCGAGACGTACGCGCCTATATTTCGGCGCGGGGGAGGAGTGGGTAGCCTAGTTATGTCTGCGGGAGTTAATTGAAAGCAGGTGCGTAACTAGGTTTCGCGCGCCCTCGGCAATTCCGTATCTCCGCGACTTTTCATCTCAAAATTTTCAGTAAATGGTAAAATGGTAGCAAACAATAATTTTTCGCTATCATTATAACTTTTTTCTTTTGTATGCACAAAGTATAAATCAAAGAATTTATTTACACTAAATATGTTTACTTTCATGAAGTTAACATCCTCCAGTTCAAGGCGCATTTGGAAATCCCTCCGATGCCAAGGGGTTGTTTCGCCTCTGATTATAACAATGGACGTCAAATCTAAAATTATCTCCAATTAAGACCTGTTTACCAACTTTATTGCTGTGGATGACTTCTTGAGTGAAGAAATGCCAAAAAAATAATGCACAACAATATTTCTGATTTCTTGACCAAAACATTAATATTACGATTGCAAAAGGAATCTCCAAAAATACATTAATATCACCTCCCAAAATAAGGTTCTTAAAAGGATGATTAGCAATAAACCAAGGTATTGTGAACAGCCTTGTGCAATTAGAACGTCTAAAGATCACATGACATCCAACTTTAAATGAATTTGAGATGTATGAGAAGGCTGGGAGAAGATCCTCTGTTATTTAAAACTTATTTCTCCGAACATTCAACACCGAGAAGAGTCTTTAAAGAGGGATTAACTTTGATGGGTTGGTAATTCCCCGGATAGCAAGACCCTTCAAAAAATTCATCCCTTGCCGATAAAACCGAAACGTTTTTCTATGGATGGAATGCTCCATCCGTGGAATATGCTGGATTAAGAATTTCGCTATAAAACTTTTGAAAACAGCGAATAAGCCCCTCTCTTCGCTTTAAACCGTATTACCATAATGATTTTTTTCTCAGTCATGACATTATTACTTCAGATGAACTGCACATCTAGGCTCCATGAAATTAAGACCGAGGGTTATAAACTGTAAACAAGTCTAACTCTTCCGATGCAGAACCCTCGGATATTTCGTAAGCAAAATCGAATTAAAGAAACGACACCTCATCGAATGTTAATAAACCCCAGAAGCGTAACCGTAGGAAAGGAGCAAAAGAATTGTGGGGAAGTGCGATGATAATTGCGAGGAAAAGTGCTTACCCAAAAGCGAGGACATTCCGAAGAGGCGTCGCCGGAAGGGCATTCGTCTGGCGGCGGACTGAGAGGAGTTCGGAGGGAAGGCGCATGCTCGATTGGCGAGAGGGGAGGTAAGGGAGAAGAAGGGGAGGAGGGGAGGGGTGGAGGGGGATGGGGCAGGAAAAGAAAGAAAGAAGGGGATTGAGTTAAAGAGCAGCAGACAGATTAATGGGCGACATTTAAATTCCCTTGTTGCGTTTATTATCATGGAATGAAAAGGAGTTTACGGGCCGAAAAACCCGCGAGGATTAGTGAAGAGGGGCCGAAGGCACTAACATTCAAAAAGGATAGAGTCTAATGAGTCGAAGAATCGCTCGTGTGTCGATGAATCGAAGCGCTGATGGAAAAATCGATTGGGAGATCGAAGCAAATGCGATGTTTCGTCATATGGCCCCGTTGCCATGGGAAACGAAGGAGAGAGACATCGTTCTTTGTCCACCATCGGCCACCGTGCCGTGGACCGTGCCATTTCATGACGAGTTTATCGGTCGCGAAAAGCGCTTCGATCGAGGTGTTAAACTTTTAACGCCGAGTCGCAATTGCGATAGCTCGAGAACCTTTCTTCGATTTGTTCCGACTGCTGCAGAAGCAATGAGAACGAGAAAGTTTCGCATTCGAATTTCTCTTAAACACCGTCTTTCTGGCTGGTCAAGGGATTCATTTTCAACATACGTACGTCGATGTGCGAAATATTCGAAATAATTTACGCGATATCGGGTCTAAAATTCTCGGCTAATAGAAGAAAAAGTAAAATATCCTATTATACCACTCTAGCACCAAAATATGCATCGCCCTGCACTTATATGAAATGATGTGTTATGTTTGTGCAAATCTTGAAACTATGAAAACTGAGTAGTTGGACCACATATATGAGACAAAAGAAAAGAAAACGAGCTCGTATACTGCAGTAACCCAAACAGATTTAAATTACTTGTAAACAGTCCCCAGTATATGGGAAGAAGAGTTTATAATAAATTAACAGTTGTCGCGAGACAAAAACTCTAAAAATCACGTTCTATTCTTAAAAAATTTTAACTTTTTAATAAATAAATGTTACAAGGATAAAGGAAAGGAAGGTAACTTAGTAGGTTGTAAAACCTACGAAAATCCCAAAGGAATAACAAGTGTGAAAAATAGCGACACGACTGGGACTCGAACCCAGGTCTCCCACTTTCCGGGCAGGTANCCGGAAAGTGGGAGACCTGGTTTCGAGTCCCAGTCGCGTCGCTATTTTTCACACTTGTTATTCCTTTCTAATAAATGTTACTATTCTAAAAGGAAATTCTTTGAAGATGTTGATATAAATATATCATACGATATGCGGTCCAACATTGATGGTAATCATTATGTTATGTATAGTTTCCATTTTATGCTTTATGCTATTTCTATGTATCATGCTACTTTTATGAATTTTACTACATTTTACGTACCGTTCAACTTTTATGTATTATACTACTTGTATGTATTTTACTATATTTTATGTATCATGCAACTATTAAGTATTATGCTACTTTTATATATTGTGCTACATTTTATATACTATAATCTTTTTTATATTATTCTGTATATTTTCAAATTTCTAAATTGTAATGTTAAATTTATGATTTTAAAGTAGGTTTGTAATGTAATCATTAGCTTTAAAAAAGTAGCAACAGACGAGATACCAGCTTGTAGACAGATTTTCCTTTGTTCTGGTAGTACTGCAAGTGTTATGGATCAACAAACTATTTTACTCCTCTATTCTAATAGGATTAAATTCAACGAAAGATTAATCAGAGTATCTGCCTTAAAGCGTAAGCCGTAAGCGATTTGCAGACAAGCGTTTCGGATAATATGATGGTCGCTGAGATAATTGGAGAATTGCGTTGTGACAAATAATAATCGAAAAACTCTATTAATAGAGAGGCTTACAACATACTTATATCTTTCGCGAAAAGAGATAAAACATGCGAAAAACTGCAATGGATAATAATAACCACTCTTGTAAAATATATATTTAACCTTCTAAAGGGACATTGGATAATATTCTAACGTTAACAGGACCATAAAAGAACAACAAGTTTCCTGAAATCATCCTTAACCCCTTAATAACAACGCTTTTTAATATGGAATGAGATATCCTATTGAAATGCATCTACATTTTTCAACTTTTCTAATTTCTGTGGTTCTTCTGTATTTTATATTTACCTTCAGCGACGTAAATACTTCTTATATAGTAATGGCTTCGTAGTTTTATTTGGTACTTTCAACTAATTATTATATTTTTCTATCGCGTGTGATCTTACAGACAGTTAACTTCATATCCATTTAGTCTAGGGAGGACAATGGTATGAGTTGAATTGTGGTAAAGAATTTTCATTTTTGCCCACTTCTGCGATGTTAACGTTGCTACCAGGCTCTACTCTTAGTGTAAATTGAGTAATTAATCGAGTTAAATTCACAGAGAACATAATGTAATTAGATAAGGGGAGTGGAGTTGAGAAAATGGAAAAGGATTACATTTGCGGACTCCATCACCAAGGTAATCCATTCATGATAAAAATACGCATTTGATATCATCATGTTTCTCTTTATGTTTCGTGATTATGAAAAACATCTCCTTAGTAACTATATTTCAAAAAAGAAGTAGAGATAAAGTTTAAATACATCTTCTGTGGATTCAATGCAAATATTTTTAGTGCAGTTGCAATCGACATCGAAATTTCATCTATCATATTCTATTTCTGCTCAATTTTCTGTAAGTCAGCGACAAATCAGCCTCCAAATTTATTAATAATTATCGGCATCTAGCTTCATTGTTACTTCCAGGGATATAGCATTTTGATCATTAAAGAATCTGGCTTGACTTAATTCATTTAAATTCTTTCTTGCACTATTATGTTTTAACGTTTGAGGGAAAATTCGCTTAATGTTTTCGCGTTTTTGAGAAATTTTCATTGGAGTCGCAGCCCCATTTCAAAATTTTCTGTGGCCAAAAAGTTTTACGTGGAAACCACAGTCCAAAATCCCATACAGAGTATTATTGTGTTTCGTGGGATCAATTTAATATTACGTAATTGGTCAACGAGTTCTTTTGAACTTGTTCTGAAAACTTGCATGGACATTATGTCGCTCCATTTTTCACCCAGCATAATATCTGTCCCCATTAAATATAATAATAATTCTTTTCCTCGTTAAGTTATCAGAAAAAAAGACAAAATTTAAACACAATATTCCTACACATTGCGTAAATTCATTTGGTATTGGTTTTCCTGATCATAATAACTGCATCGAACAAAATATTTCAAGTTGTTCGATGGTTTACATACTTTTATTTTCCCGAGCTTGAGCTTGACAATGTATTTCATATTCGTAGAATTTGGGAGAAAAGAATTCCTAAAACTTTTCCATAATTCGGATTCTTAAAGAGTAGCAATAAATAGCAACAATGATTTCTTTATACACCCCCGATATCCCTTTCCTCATTGGCTAAGACGTGTCGGGGCACAACAGCATCATTTCTGAGTCTTCACACAGAGATATCTATCATTTTTATCTCATAATCTTTCACTGACATTAGGAGACATTTGGAGATTATAGCGTACAATGAATATGACAGTGAATTCTCCTGGAGGGAATGTTCTCTATTGACAAACGTTTGATGACTATTATGATGGAAAGATTTTATTTCATTAAACCACAAATTAATTTTAATAATTTATTTCCCTAACTCAGAAATAATGGAATACCGCTATATCAAAGCGGCCAGGAAGTAAAGTATTTTGAGGTTCCTCTCAAATGACTCCACTTACACTCATTGGCATAATCTTCCCTTAATAACATTACTCGTCCTTCGTTAGAAGTTAGAACGTTCTAATAATAAACGATAACATCCTTTCTTTTTCAAGAATTTGGTTTCGTAATTAACGCACTACTTGAGGAGGGATACCGTTTGAATTTTAATCTAAACCTGACCTTTCCATGGCTCTTTTCCTCCTAAGCATCTCTCAAGTCCCCTTGAAATATTCTCATTATTCCAAAATTGATTCTTGAGGAGAGTTTCTCAATAGGACCTTAACTGGCTCTCAACAAGCATTCAAAGATCATGCCATCGATGAAAATGAAAAATTAAAGCACGAAAATACAGGCTAGGAATTGACACAGAACTAAGAAATTTCTACGAAATAATAATGAGAAGTGATATGAAAAAAATAGTAAGCAAGGTCTCCAAACGGGCAGGTATTCTAACCACTGAGTGTGAGAGAGACGCGGCACGGTAGTTCAGTGGTTAGAATACCTGCCCGGAAAGTGGGAGACCTGGGTTCGAGTCCCAGTCGCGTCGCTATTTTTCACACTTGTTATTCCTTTCTAATAAATGTTACTATTCTAAAAGGAAATTCTTTGAAGATGTTGATATAAATATATCATACGATATGCGGTCCAACATTGATGGTAATCATTATGTTATGTATAGTTTCCATTTTATGCTTTATGCTATTTCTATGTATCATGCTACTTTTATGAATTTTACTACATTTTACGTACCGTTCAACTTTTATGTATTATACTACTTGTATGTATTTTACTATATTTTATGTATCATGCAACTATTAAGTATTATGCTACTTTTATATATTGTGCTACATTTTATANTTTCTCAATTTAATAGAAATTGATAAGTAATTCATAGGAAATATTTAACTTTATTACGACCTGGTTTATTTTTACAGCATCAGTCCAGCTGCCTATGTTAACTTCCGCCTTATGCTGATTGAAAATACTTCAGTTTTTCTAAGGGTATACCTGCGATGACGTAACCCCTCCAAGATAGGCCATCCAATCTGGTTACAACCGAAAAAGGTCAGCAGGATTTTTCAGGGGTTCCTCGCTTTTAAAAGACTAGTATATTGCTTCGGTTAACCGATTTTGTTTCAATTCACGTCAGAGTGTCAAAAATCGAAACATATGAAAGTGTAAAAACCGTTATTTGGAACATTTTTTGGGCTAATATTTTAAAACAAACTTACTGAAATACATACAACACATAGTATTCATATTTTCCACAAATTTATTTCAAACGACTGGGTCAAACCTAATGATGAACGTCTTGGTCGAAACCGGTGGTTTCAAATAAATTTGTGGAAAATACAAAGTACAGTGTTTGTATATATTTAAGTAGGCGTTCCACAAAGTTAGGCAAAAAATTCTTGAGTTAATTTTTAATTTATTTTTTCTTACTGGTAGCGCAAAATCCACCTCCAACCGTTGAATATTTAAGCATGACATTAGAATCTGCTGTCTCATTTGCTGTTTACATATAATCTTTAATAACAGTTGTTCATCCTTTAACACGTTAGGACGCTTTTTATTTATTCCTTTGATGTTAGAGACGTTGGATTCATAGTTTCTCTTTAGTTTAGTAGATCTTAGAAATGATATCGAGTCTTCGAGGTGAATTTCTCAGTTTCTAACCAGGGTTTCTATTAATAAAATCCTGTCTCCGGAGTCACCTTCAGGACGAAGTCTAGCACTAGTACTATTCTTAATAGTTTTTTTTCTGTAGGAATTTCAGTAATAACGTGATACCCCTAGATAGGAAAAGTTTCACAATCAACTCTCTGGGTGTTGGTAATCCTAACTATCAGTAAGTGACTGACAAGCTATCAGCTATGCCTGTTGTACAATACAGTACTTCCCCATCTATAGAATGCCCCTTGATTTTAGCATCCAAAATGTGGGAAAATAGTTTTATTACATTAAGCTTTTTGTTGTTTGGAGGAGGACAAAAATTACTTTGAGCAGCACGATTTACATTTACAAACTGAATCATTTTGAAGTCGAATTCAGCACTTGCAAAAATCTCTTCTAGATTAATCATGGCCAAAACTTAACCTAAGGTAACAAGTGCGAAACAATGAACGTGAAGACAACAAACTATAAAACAACAAATCCAAAAGCTATAAGCAACGGCCTCCGTAGCTGATGCACACTGAAAACGCAATTTAAAGAATCTACGAGCGAAAAGAAGCGGGAAATACGAGTAAAAAAATCTGATACCATTGTATTAGATCATATCCTGTTTTTAGTCCCCACATTTTCGTAAAAAAAAGAGCGTCTTACAAATGAGAAAATACGGTTAATTAACTGTAAGTCATCATGAAATAGTGCATGCCACGCGATATTGTTCCAAGTTCTTTTCTGATGGTCATTCATGCGCCTTTAACCTCTCGATGCATTCATACGCCCAAAAAACTCCCCACTTAAAGCTGTTTCGAGTACCTTATATCCTCTACATGATAGCTAGTCCCTATCATTGTATCTCACAACAACTATAGCCTGTCTTCCCCTCAGTATTTTCCTTTGCACCCTGCCTCCAACTTCCTGCTCTTTAACAATACCGATTCTGTCCGTATGCGACCCTCCCATTCCCTCTACTTCTGTTTTATGACTTCGATCAAAATCCTATCTTGAAGGAATTCTTCTCGGGTTAGCGCGCAGGTTAACTCTGGAAACATCACTCCCACCGAAGTTTTGATGACAGACTCTGTCACCGAAATGTCGGTCGCAGTCATGTCTTCGGAGTTGACCTGCGCGCTGACCTGAGAAGAAATTCTTCAACTCACCGACCAGGAAAGTTGCAGAAAACCGATTCTTCTCCCAGCATCCACACATCTTATTCCTTTTTCTATTCGCTCAACTTGGCAGGAAATCCTTCGCTACACAGACATTTCATGGCCTACTGTCTTATGATGTCATCTTTTCTTAAGATTCACATTTTTCATCCATACAGCAAAACAAACAGGGACTGAGGATTTCTTTTATACTTTCCTAATATCTTTTTAAATTGATTTTAAGTCACACTCATAAGTGATATGATGTGAATCGTAGTACAAGGGAAGCGATGTGAAAAAGACAATAACATAACGAAAATGATAATAACAGTTGACTCTGTATCTTCATCACCGGCAGCTACAGACCCTATTTTATGTTTTTCATATCCAAATACAGTTATCACTGTGACAGCTACTCTCTACGTTGTTATTCTTTTCTACTTGCGTAACAAATTGTGAATAACCGCAAACAAACAACGATCAAAATAAAATTAATATGGTCAAGCGTGACGTCATGAAAATTCACACACATCTTAAAAGAAAAACACCTGGTAACTTATACTGCAGAGTTTTATTGATTAGTTTCATGTCCCTGAAGATGTCAACTGTTTGACGAAAATAGTCAAAAAATCTGCTGTGGAAGTTACGAGTTCTTCTTTCTTGTAAATCACCAATTCGCGAATTGTTTATTTTTCTTACCTTGCTATAAATTTAACCGTAAAAATCGAAACTTTACTATCGTACAAAACCAAACAGCGGCAATTTTCTGACCGTACTAAACCGTACCAATCAAGTGCCAAGGGTTAAGGGCGACAATGACAAAGGAGGCTGCGAGATCCTTGCGTCGCGAGAACAAGGAGGTTGGCATTCTCTTCAGGTAAAATTCTTCATTTCCATTCCTGTATCTCTTTTTAAGGGTTTTCTTCGACAAAAGGTGACTTCCGTGCAGCGATATCTGAAGTTTTAGTGTAATTCCTAATTAGCATGCTTCTATTCTTTGACGTTTTAACTGAGAGAACATCTAAGATACTTAGGCATTGTTTAGTGTAATTAATGCAAATTGGAACGAGATGCGGGACAATTAGCGCTGTGCGGGACTACTATCCAGAATACGCGATATGTAGTATTCCTGATCCTTGTATTAAAGGTGCATGGGAAGGAAACTTCCATAGCGACTAATTTTCTATACAGAGAGAAATACTTGGGTTTTTGTTTCGCTGACCACCGGGACAATTGGTAGCTGTGGAAAACGGAGATGTATCATAGAGACGTAACAAAAAAATATAAGAAAAAATTCCGAACAAGTCGTATAATTAAAATTCCGGAAATTGAGCTCTGGCCGAAATAGTAGCAGTTGTAGTAGTATTAAACGGGGTGATAAATTTGATAAAAATTATCGATTGAACAATGAAATGAAGAAAAATAGAAATACATACTTTCTTGGTAGAAAAAAACTCACCTGGTGTCCTCGTGGAAACGGAGGCGCTTAGCATGGCCTCGCTGTGTCGACGTCATCCTCAGCTGCCTTTCATTTCTGCAGGGAAAACATTTAAAAAGATCAATATGGTGACAGAATATTCACGCACTCTTATAAATACGCTACTAGCTGATGTTCCCGGCATTGCCCGAGACCGGAATAAAAAGTTGCTTAATGAGAATTTTTTTCTTACGGCCAAATATACAACTGTTGACGATGAGATGTTAAATAATAGAGCAGACTTCATCTATGACACAAAATCAGGTCGAATTATATTAAGAACTGTTGTTCCTAATCTATATGTCTACGATCAGGTGGACGCTGATCGTCATGCTGTTGTTTGTGATGGAGAATACAATGGCTAAATTGACTGTTTCTGACGTAGAAATTCTTGGTCAAATTTGCGCGTAAATCTTGTTGCGGTGATATGCTGTACGGAACTAAATAGCTACTGAAAACCCCTCCGACTGACGGCAGATTGTTGCATATTTGGAACAGAGCTGTTTAATATATGATATAAGCCGAATATCAATCGTAAAACTATAGCAGCGAAGGCGATTTCGAGTTGTTGTATAGTTATTACTTTCATGTCATTACGCACAATGCAGTATGACGCTCCGCAATCCTTGTGAGTATCGATTCTATTTAATTAATAGTATAGCTTAATCTATATATGACCAAAATCAGGAACGAGAGGTTAACCTTTTGTCACGGTTGACTCCTTAGGGAATTACGTAAACATGAAATCGTACGAGAATGGCGAGTAAGTAAACATAAACTAGATTTTAAAATTGGAATCAATCGTCAAGGCGAATGCAAATGAAAACGGAATGGATGAAATCTTATAATACCTTGTCATGTGTGAAAGCTCAGGCGATATCAAGCTTACCTATATTGATATAAACTTGAATTTTCCTTGAGTAAGTTTTCTAGTAACTCAGATCTCAAAACCAGAAGGTCGTTACTTCAAATTAAATTTCGCGAAACGTTGGAGCGAACTTAACGGAGATGTTAATGACCTGGCGTCTAACCAAGAAGACTGGGGTAATGATAATATATTAAAGGTATCTCAACGATAAAAGCGATTACATAGAGGTGGGCGATAATACATATTTTGGGAAATTTAAAGTTGTTGGATTTCTAATGTTCGAGTTTTACGCGAACACTCAGTCATTATGTTATACTAAGAACATCTAGGACTAGTGGACGAACCCGATAAATGTATCACTCTTAGTATAATTTATCCTTGATATGTGTGATGTAAATACATCCGAAATCGCTCAAGAGAAAAATTAAATTTTAAGCTTTTCATCTGTGCTTAGGGAAACGTGAGGCGTAGGATTTGCTGTGATAGCGTTCCTCGTGTTCTCGCCTGGTTTTTAGTTCTCCCCTTCTCCCTATCTACATCGTACATACAACTCTGCGGCTGGCACAACTGAATTTTTAATTGCCAATTTTTAAGTCGCAGTTAATTTTGTTTTATTTAGCAGATGTATCTTTATGTTTTGAGTCTGGTACAACGTAATTTTATAATAAATGATGTGTTTATAATAAATGTGTTTTTTTTCACTTCGTAGCCAAACGGGTATATAAATAGAATTTATTCATATTAGAGTTCGCCAAGCGCTGTGTTTTGTATGACGCGATTTCTGGATAGGATGTTTACATCGTTTTCGGATCCAAGAAGTCTCACTATGGCTATTTAATTAGGTTATTTTTCTAATACTTTTTATCGTGAAAATTCATTTCATAAGAAGGAACAAAAAAGCTTTTAAATAAAATTGAAGACTGGGAACCTTTGCGTCATGTCACTGTGTCTGATGTGGACTGATTGAGTAGATTTATGAACATGATAGAGTACCTAGTGGTAGAGATACTTTAGGGAATTCCAGGGTCCAAGGAATTGATTTGTTTATGAATATCTATTTCTTCGTTTTATTTTTAATGCCCTACTCTACTCCAATTTTTTAAATATTCCTTATGATTCCCTGGTTAAAGTGCAGTTGTCTTTCTCTCATTCGTTTCCACACGGTACAATCTTCTCATGAAATCTTATGATGACGGCGAGAAATTAAAGACTGACTCTATTCCTACAATCCGTCAGAATGACAGAATACTAAAGAAGCAACATCTTCTAAAATCTTCGCATTTACACAAATTCACGATTCCGAATGGAAACTAATACTCTTGGATGCAAATAAGAAGAATTCTGAAATTCTCTTTCGAATATTAAATGCCGCGAGTTTATAGGATTATTCTAATACAATAATTCAAGAGTAGTACACACACTAAATAAATGTACAGTTTTGAGAGTTTTGAGATACCTGTTTCTCTAGTTTAGGCTAAACACAGACACATGAAAGAAAAGAAAATTTAAACACGCCTGTTAATGAATTAGAGGTTTAAACACACTATCTAAGCCGTATTTCGGCTGGCGGAACTCCCGTTGAGAGACAAACGGGAAGTCTGGGTGGAAGTATCAATGTATTGGAATTTCTCGGAAGTCCCAGTATATTGGGACTCCACAGAAATCGGTAATCCGGAGCGCCCCGTTTGTATCTTGAGCCGAGATCCGCCTGCCGAAATACGGCTTACGGAGTGTTTCTAAACATCTAATACAGATACATGTTCACGTTAAACATTAAATTACGCATATTGAGATAATGAAAACTCGTAATAGTTCATTCTTATCTTCATAATTGGTTTTCAGTCTTTTGACAGTGCCATGCACATTTCTTCGATCTAGTTCTCTATTCACTATTTTTTTGCTGGCTCATTGGCTCCTCATCCAACCCTCTTCATACATACGTATCTCCTTTCGGGGTGAGCACATTATTCGAATCGTTCATTCCCGATATTTATTCCTCCATACTTTAATATCGTTCCATATATCTTTCACTTCCATATATTTATACATCTTTTCACACAATCACTTTTATTCTTTAACTTACATAAATCTTCTCTTGGCAATGCCATTCATCACATTCAAGCAGTTTTTTCTTGAGTTATAACCATTCACGTTCTCTCCTCATGCATTATTATTAATTCTACTTTCATCTATCATTTAATATGTCCACCCATGAGAAGCATTGGTCTCGCAGCCTTGCTTTCGTCATAAATTTATCCCCCGATTCTTTCTGACACTAGCATTCCTCCCAAGAAAAAACGGACATAAAAAGTCTCACAAGACTGGAACTCGAGCCCGGTATCTACTACTCTGCAGGCGGATGCTCTGTCCAATTAAGCTGCCGAGCCAGAACATTCTTACATGCTGTTTTGGAAGACATTGTAGGCGAAAAGATATCTTCTGACTATGCGGCATCGTCCATGGCCAACGTCCTCATTGAAAAATCGGCCTAAGAAAGAGATGGAAATGAGGGCCCCCCCATAAGGATAACAGGGTGAAAGGTGACAGCACATGGCGTGACTTAGGCGTGCACATAAGAAAAATTACATGGAAAAACGGGCATTAATAAAGTCAGAAAGGACCGGGATCTTCGAAAACGGCATGTAAGATTGTTCTTGCTCGATAGTTGTATGCACCCGGAAACTTTGAGTTCCGGGGACATGTTTCCAGGGGCATGTTTCATCCAGAAACATCCGCCCGGAAACTGGAAGATTCCAAGAGCATGGCTTTAGGCGCTGTGTCACCTTTACCCTTTACCTTGTGTCTACCTTTCCTGTTTTGTGCCTCATACTCTGGGAGAAGAGATTGGCAAGCCTTAATCTCGTCTAATGAAGATGTTAAATGACGAAAATACTCTTTCAAGTTCTCTGTTTACTCATATGCCTTTTTTCTTTACTTTTTTATATTTAAGTTATCATTATTATTTATCTTTTTTCCTCGTTCTATCTTCTCTTTTCTTTTCCTCAAATACTCGGGTTTACTGAGTCGTATTCTTTATATTAATTAACAAGTGATTCTTATGTTTATCTTTCAATGGTTAACTTTTGTATTTTTTAAGTTATCTTAATTGTGTAATTTTAGCATTGCCTTTCTATGTGCATATGATATTACTGACTCAGTCTATTTATTACTCGTGAACCTATTGGAACATAGAGACAGTGAACAGTTATTGAGGCACTATTATTATCTATTCGTTTGTCATTTTAACCATGTTTTTTATTTCCAGGCTGCAACAAGGGTATGAAGCTTTAAATTTCTTATTAATTACTCGCAGGTTTTTGCAGGTTTTTCTCACCCCCTTCCTGCTGTAGATTTTTCTCCTAAGCTTCACTTAGGTTTTTAAATACGCAACTAAATCTTTCCAATTTTTGTCGACTTAAATTAACTTTTAAAATTATTTAATTCACTTTTTACATCGACTATGGGTTAAATTGAAGAGAAGATTCTAAAGTTTCAATTTTTCCCAAAATAAAGGCGTTAATAAATAATAATCTGCTTTCAATTTCCAACTTTTGTTTCCATGCAACAAGGTGGCAAAGCACACTTCCATACACACATTCACACATCCATCTTCACCTCTAAACAATCCCTTAAGTTCGATTAGAGAAAATATTCTGAAGAACATGCTCTGTGATTGAACGTAAGGCACTCTTCATAGAGTATGTCTCCAATATATTTCAATCTCAATTACATTGATCTGGATTCTAAAAATACATGTCAATCGCAACAGCTTCATTAACTGTCTTTATCAAGTTGGTGCTTGAATTGATTTGCCAATTCCATTGAAAACGCTAAGTTATAAGAATAAGTTTCATCTACGGAGTTGCGTATCCCTTTTTCTGGATATTAGTGGAAGAGTTCGGAAAACAAACAGCAACCTCGTTGTCTTCTTCCTATTTACACGCTTCTGAATTCTTTTCCTATGATTTCTATAGCTCTTCCTTTGCGCTCAAAGTGACATCGCGTCCCTCCAGTTAAGATCACGTCTTTAAATACACAGATATTTTTGAGTAACCTCTACGGGTAGTTTTTTAATTGGTCCCTCTACCGAGTGCTGCTCACTACAACTTACTCTCTCCTCCTTGTCACAAATTTACTAGCCGTCGCGTAAAATAATCAGGCATATTTCTTAAAACTATTAATATTGTTATTAATTAATGCTCTAAATATTTCAGGGACGTTTACGGATATTTTCAAAGACAGCCATTGGTCCTCGCGGCTGAACTTGCAAAAATTGCGGAATATCTTGCGAGATATAGTTATGTTTCATCAAATCTTTCGCAGATTTGAACAAAAACATATTCAATAACAATATTGACAATTCTATTTATTTACTTACGGTATTTCTATTATACGCAAACATTACCTCTAAGTAATTTTGATAAGCGCCTGTTAATGAATTAGAGGTTTAAACACACTATCTAAGCCGTATTTCGGCTGGCGGAACTCCCGTTGAGAGACAAACGGGAAGTCTGGGTGGAAGTATCAATGTATTGGAATTTCTCGGAAGTCCCAGTATATTGGGACTCCACAGAAATCGGTAATCCGGAGCGCCCCGTTTGTATCTTGAGCCGAGATCCGCCTGCCGAAATACGGCTTACGGAGTGTTTCTAAACATCTAATACAGATACANACGTTGTTTATAGTCCATGATTTCATGGAAGCCCGTTTAGCTACGTGAGTAGCGCGTTCGCCTATTGTGAAATTGGTTCCGGGTTCGTTCCCCGGTGGGGACCCATACATACGAAACGACTTCAGCAGTCGAAGCACTTTTAAATATACTTCTCCCATATCATTTTATAAATTTTTCACGTTTGACTGTGCATTCTTTTAATTTTCAAATGATGCCGCGACGAATTTCTAATGGGAAAGCTGACCCGTTATGGAATTTCGGAGTATCGAACCCACGGAAGTTACCAAAATACGCAGACAATATGACAGACAGTAACATGCGCATAAAAGAGTAATGAAGAAACCTGCAAAACAAGCGTTAGTCATAGAAGACTTGGAGCCAGGAAATATGTATTTTTAAATGTTAGGGTATCCAAGAGAACCCGAAAAAACACCAAAACCAAACGAAAACAGCACATGAAAATTAGGTTGACGGAGACACTGAAATATGACGCTCGGGGAGGCCTACATCCGACCTAGTACTGAAAATGGCTGATGATGATACTTGCCGGAAAGAATTTGATAAAAGCCATTAACAGTTGCGTAGACTCAATGAGCCAATAGTCATTATAGAACATCGCTAGGTAGTTTATCACCTGAATGGAAAAATTTTAGTTTCTTATGGTTTTTTATTTAGTTTTCCACCTAAGTCGTGAAAACTACTCTCACTTCCTACTGAAAACACTTTAACTTAAATGTATGTTCATGGACTAAAACCAAGTATCTATCGACATAAACTCTACAATGTCTTTTACAATTTCATCCTACGAGAAATTAAAGAAAGTTAACATAAACTCGACTGTAAATATTACATACTTCATCAAGAAAACGGCAGTTGAAAGCGATATTTTTTTACCAAATTTTGGTATATTTATGTAAAATTCTACGATTTGAGAGCCCGAAATCTATAGTCAAATATTGAATTCGATTTGAACGATGAATTTCAATTCATATTTGAACTTGTCTCAGTTTCCAGCGGTGATTAAATTTTCAAATTCAATTCTTCCTAAAGAAATGAACTCTGTCAACAATAAAAGTCTACTTATTAAAATGTACTTATTAAAGTACACTTATTAAAGTGTATACATTATAAAAATGAATTTATTATGGAAACGGTTTGACCCAGGGATTGAATCGGAGACCATTAGGTACATGAAAAATAGTCCATTACTTACTCAGGGAAGACATTTTACAGTGTACTTGAATTTTAGCTCCACCCATTCTCCTTTCATCCGCTCCACAATTACCAACCAACAGCTCTAAAGAGGGAGTGAGAGGTACTAAGCATGTGAAGTAGTTTGCCATTTCTTTCCCCACTGCGCCAGAAAAGAAAAAAAAATACAAGTGTAGCATAATAACCCAAGGAACAGCAAATTAAGGAATGCCTAGTTAATAAGCAATGCCTAGTTAATAAGCAATGCCTAGTTAATAAGCAATGCCTAGTTAATAAGCAATGAGAAAATGAGTGCCATTATACAGCATCATTCAACCTCAGTGGCTTTCATATTATCACGACCTTGAACGCGATTGAGACAAAAGATGACGGCAAAAGATGCTTTTTGCTCTTTGCTACGCAGTATGACAACCGAATGTTATTCCTTTCATCAGGTTTTTTTTACTTTACTTTACTTTACCATGATTCAATATGATTGTAATTGGTCAGATCGTCATTCTATCGTAAGTGAATGGATCTAACTCCTTCCCGAAAAACCCACTTCTAGGGAATAATACCTTGGAACTATGGAAACAGTTGATAGAACTGATTTTTGAGTTGATACGTCATCATCAGTGATAAAAATTGACCTTGCTCGATAAATTCATTCTTATCCTTCCTTATTCTTTCCTTCATCTATTTTGCCTGATAAACTCATCAAAATCCTGTTTGCATTTGGAAAAATATTACCCTGCTTTCACAAAAATTTTAACCCTATGTGGAACTCCTGTATGCTTGGATAATTTGTACAGAGAAGTTCTGTGCTAAAAATTCCCATTTTTCTAAATCACATACGCAAACAAAAGTTTCTGAATAAAATGTTCTGATGGTTGGCAGCTCTACTTTGTTAATTATAAATTATTATAAATATAAAATCATTATTTTTCAGAGTAGTGACGTTGTCTAAATCGAGGGTGTGCGCTTCAAATTTCTCTGCAAAAGTAAATTAAAACAGTTTTTTTTAATTGTTGAAATTCATGAAATTGTAACCCTGCTGAGAAATAGATTTGCAAATGTGTTAATGTCACCGCTTCGAATTGGACAGATGCCAAAAAAATGGAATCCCCATCACAAAAAATTCCGAGATTAATCTCCAAAATTTTTCACCCTCATTTTAGGTCTTTACTTACAGGAAAAGTTTTCGAAGTCGGTTTACTTATCGGCGTAGAAAATTGTTGCAAAATTTTACTCAAGATTCCTCTTCAGAAAGCTTCTAAGAATGTTGTGATATAAGTTAGCCCTCTACAACGATGTCCGTATCTAGTATTTTCCTCGCTTTTAGTATAAATGTGCTCTATAATAAGGGTCCGCCATTTTGTTATATAAAGTATACAAATGTTCAACTGTGGACATTAAATTCGAGTGTTACGAGTATGAAGGATAAAGAATAGGTTTATAACACGGCATTATGTTTTAGTCGATGATTTTTTTCACGTATCAGTTAGAAGTTAGGTCAGTGGAAGCGCAAAATCGAGGACTGACATTATTCGTAAAACTTGGTCAACTTTGACTTTATTTAATGCAGGAATAACAGGAATCAGCGTTAATGACGTCCGTTGCTGATTGAAGAACTTATTGAAGAGAAACCATACGATGTTTCAAAGTCAGCACCCTACAAAAAAACCATCCTCGTATTTTGGACCAGCTATTTTGATTCTGTATCGTCAAGATGTAGAAAATTCACAGTTTATAAAGAAAAAATGTGTATGATCGCAGGAAATTTATTCCATCATTTCTGTCTCATGTCCTCTCGATTCTTGATTGGGAATTGTTAGTGAACCCCTTATCGGAGTTAAGTTTTATCGTAATCCTAATTAAATGATTGTATTCATGAAAATGTTATAGTCATGAAATGATTTGACAGCTCTCAAATTAGATATTCAAATCCATCTCTGTTACATTCCTTTATTTTCCCCAAAATAATATCGGCTTTTGCTGAATTTTCTTTTTTTTCGGATACGACATTTGATGAATCTTACGCAGGAAATGTATCAAATGAATCTGATGAGGTCAGGCTCAACCTAGTGGAAAAGTGCCATGTCCAGGAAGAAAAATTACAACGTTGTTTTTCTTCCTGGATATCAAATGAAATCACGCTTCAAAGAGCTCGGGCCGGATCCGATAGGTCTTGTCATATTCATCTTCGGGTTAATGGCTTATGCATACTGAAATAACGCGAAACATATCATACCCTGCTTCACAGGTCTCACAGAAAAGATCGCCGTGCTTTTGAAATAAATCCAACGCGGCAATACGTAAATTATAGCCTCAGTTGAGTGCAACACACTGTGTTCGTACAGAAATTCCATTAACCATTTTGTCGCTCATACTTAGACTTACGTTTCGTAGTAGTAATAGTTATAGTTATTTTAAAAGCGCTTCGACAGCTAAGGTTATTTCACAAGTGACCCTCCTCCGGGAAACGAACCCGTGATTATTTTCACCGAAGTCCAAAGCGTTACCCACACGATTATTCGGAAACCCCTTACGTTTTTTTGAGGCTTTAAGCGTTCCAATTTTCTGACTTCTTATTTGAGAATTTTGTCAGATTTATGTTTTGAGAATGATACTTTGTATGATTGCATCTTCGTATTTTTTCAGGGATGATAACTTTAATCAAAGGAAAAATAAATGAAGAGATCAAAGGATTCTCCGGAACTCATTAACAGACCTGCAGTAGACCAAGTTCTTCGTACATGAGCAGATTTTGAAAAATTTCGGGCCGCAAAATGTTATTCGAGAAGGGCTAGCATTAGAAATTTTGAGCTGAGCAGAGCTAAAGCGGAAGGTATGAATTATTTTCTTTTTCTCTGCTCTTATATCATATAATTTTCAACTTGTCAAAGACCTCTGTAATCGGAAGGCATACATTATCAAATGCCTCATTGGAGAGCTCGTTTTTCTTTATTATTTTATGGCGTTGTTATCTTAATGCAGCAGTCATGTATTACTCTTTCTGATACAGTACATAAGATGACCATATAAGAAAAAAAGTAAAAAAGGATTTCAATGTTCAACATTCTATGAATCAGCGTAAAAATATATATAATATTAAATGCTGACGCCCACGTCCCTTCCTTTCTTTATTTATTTAAAAAAACCTTATATTTTAATTTCCAGACATTACGTTTCCCCTACTGGTACTTTTTCCATCGCAGTTTTTATCAGCATTTTTTGTTGATTTTCGGGTCTTCACAACTGTTTTTACTTCGTACTTAAACTGTCAGACCTTCTATAGAAGAAGTGGCCAACCTTTTATAGCTCATGCATCAATTATTTCATATTCTTTTGAGGGCGCCACACAAGCTACTATGATTCGCCGTAAGCTATAATATTATGCCACAAATTATTTCAATGAACTATAATAATCTCGCTCATAAGGTTACATCTATAGGTTGTTTTATAAGCGCTATTATTTGTATTTGTGAGTAAATACGTAAATTGTGCGAGAAATTCATTGATGATTCTTCTCTGAATTCAATGCCCCACTTATATAATGCGCCACTTGTAATAATGCAATGCGCCACTTTTGGTCGATTTGCCACAGAACCCTGTAACACCCAGCGAGTTTTTCGGTTCCCTAGACAATGCCAAAATTCAGTTATTAATATCGACTCAAATCGCAGACGTTTTCATTCAAACGATCGACTAAAACAACGATGCACAAACTAAGCCCCGCTAGGAATGTCTGATTACCTCCTTTTGACCCGCAAAGATATTAAGATATTAGTAATGTTTATCATAGGTGATCATTAAACGATTTGGACCATTACATATTGTTCTATTACCCATAATAAACTACCCACTAAACTGTGCTTAATTCCATTTAGCGTATTAATTCTGAGAAAGATTACGCATAATTTTTTCACGACATTAAAAAATCAAAAAAATTACCTCTTGAAATACTAGCACGCTGTTATGGCCTGCCAACCAAGCTCGTTGAGTAAAAATCACTGGTCTAGAAGATGGTTGATCACATAGTTTATTCTCATATTCTCCGAGATTACCCCTCAATCTTCATACAATCCACGGAGGGCCTTGTTGGAAAAACGTACATACCCGCACTTAAGAAAAAGCAAGAGTTTTGGTACTTTATTCTTGATCTATCATAATAACTAATATGAAAGATCTATACCCTCCTATAAAAGATGCACCCTGAATTTCAACATAATATTTTCGTGGAAAAAATGTGTCACATACGTGGGTATACACGGGTAACCCAATAAACATTAACACAAACCTCATACTAAATTTAGGTAAGAAAACAAGAAATATGAACGATAATGAATTTTTAAATGGATAGACCATATGAACACGGACGCATAAGGAACTGACAAGGCCTATCGAATGAAATTCTAGTAAATTCTCGGGAAAATACTGCCGAAGGGAAAAACATCGCGGAAACCATAAGTAGAAACGGGAGAATATCGCTAATGCATCTGAGAGGAATCCGCTACGGAATAAGCTGACTGATAAAGACTTAAGTAACCAGAAAAGCCGTTTCACCCAAAAATACCCCAAACAAGCAAAGCCCCATTCAATTTTTTTTCCATCCCTTCATTTCCATTTCGGTTCTCGTTTTTATTTTCGATACCAAACCACCACCAAAATAAAGGGATTACTAAAGTCATTTCCATACTATCGAAAAAACTACATAGCTAGATGAAGGTATACTTGGCACCAGCTGAATTTTCAGCTCCAAAAGTACCTTAGTTACTTACGCTTAATACATTTTTAGATGTTAAATAATTTGCGTCTTTAAAAAATACTAGATATATATCTATACAATGGTCAGTGAGGAGAATGAAAATGGCTCTAAAGGGAGTGGGAGATCTAGGAAAAAAACTAGTCGAATGTTGTAGATGTGAAGCGAAGAATGTAGTGTTAGGAATAAAAAAGATTCTATAAGAAATGTATGGACGTATTCGAAGCGAAAGATGTATGCGGGTATACGAAAATACGGGAGCCTTGTAAATACGTACGAAATAAAATGCTTGACCCGAGAGGGAATAGCTACATGTATCTATGTACCTCTGGAAATCAATAATGTCCATTAAGGCGTGCTTATATTTAATCATTTTTCCATCTATTAGGATGTAAGTTTTCTTACCTCTCGTCGGGCATCAATACAGCCTTCCTCACATTCACTTTCTACCCGTCACCCCATTCATCTGTAAATGAATCTCTCTGGAATTTCACAATCACGGGAAGTTAATCAGAGGATTTGGTAATATTCGCACAATTCATACCTATCTGGACTTCCTCTTTTAGGATTCCAGCGTCCTTTATTAAGTCAGAGGCCACATCATCTGCCTCACGGATTAAATCGAAAATTCTCGCTGCGGTTACATTTCCCAACGCAGCTAATAATTCCGAAGGAATCTCATTAAGAGGCCTTGCTTCTACGTAATGCCCTATCAAATCCAGATCTCAATATTGAGTCGTCTCTCTCATTCTCATTAATTTCTCCTCTTCCCACTCGCTGAGCTCCCCTCGTCAGTGAAGTCCTTCAACCTTTTCCTTCCACCATTCTGCCTTTTCTTTCTCTGAGAGCGATTTCACTTCCGAACTCTAAATGCTCAACCGCTTTTCTTTTACTCCGAAAATGTCTTCTATATTCTTACATAAAGCTTCTTCCATTCAACGCACAACCATACATACTTTTAAAATGTCTGCATTTATCTTGCGATCCCTTTCATACAAATCCTATTTATCCAGAGTCGTAGCCGAGGTGGTTTTGGCGGTTCTAACCCCCCAACGAGAACAGAGCCAACAATAAACGAGGATGCGGGAGGATGGCCTCTCGTAATTATACTATAAAAACAACACTCGAGATGTGCAGGTAGTATATGTTAAAATAAATCAGTATATATTTTCGCTAGACTTTGGGGGAGGGGGGCCTGGACTGTAGGTAATGCAGTGATTACTCAATTGCTCTAACCCCCCATGGACAAATCTTGTCTATACCCTTGCATGTATCTTTGAGAATTTCTCCTCTTAACTTCTATTGATTTCGCTAATTGTTTCATAACACTACGCTTATGACTTAAATGATATAAATCAAATTTCTAAAAAAATGCTGTAAATTCACTGATTCAGAGGTGGGAGAAAACCGATCTTCAGACCAAATGTGGCGTTTTTGGTCGTTCACTGTGGTCTTTCGTCACTTCTCAAACAAATGCCCGAATTTCAATGATTTTGGTACTCAGTGTTACTAATACCGCTAATTAAAGAATAAAGTGGCAAATATTCTCATTCAGCGAACAAATTCATTTTCTCAGATACAATGTCGAACTATTTTGATGTAGGCAACATGGTTTTAAGGAGCAGCCTGATGGTTTCACGTGGGGCCTTTCTTATGTGACCGAATGGTAAATGTGGCCTTCCGATAGAAAAAGATTCCCCACCCCTGCGCTAGACATATTTCTGAAAAAATGGCGCTGTTAAAAATAACCATAGGTTCTGTATCGGAGGTATGGATCCAGCAGCCTTCTCCGTCGCATTTCCTTGCAGAAAATAGGACATTCGAATTGTTTCTGAGTCTCATTAAAAAATTCAATGCAAAATAAAACGTTAAATGTTCTATTCTGACTTATTTAGTAATGACATTCTTTTTACTACTTACGATTTGGACTATATAGGTCGAAGTATCGAACCTTAACGAATTCATTCCGTTTTTTCCTAAGGTTTAATGAAAATGTCGAATTCCGATTCTGCTCGGTTTCGCTACGGCAACCACCGCGAACCGGTTTGCTCCGATTTTTTTTTGCTTCCTTGTTACATTTCTTCTGGAAGGCTATTGTAATGAGTAACTTTTCATGAAATTTAATTTGAGAATAAAATCCGTCATTGAATAAATGATCTGGTACTACATCAGTTATTAAAACATCAACGGCAATCAATGAATCGGAAGTACCGTTTTACAAGATTGATAAACGAAAGCTTTACAGTTAATTAGAATGCAAACTGAAAATCGGAGCTGTATAACTAACGGTTTCCGGTTTCCGTTCATGTTCAAGAATTATTTATTTTGGGTTCGATTACAGTTATACAGTAAACGATTTTTTTGATTTCCGGTTCGGTTTCAGTCACGGTTCGGTTCCATTTTTGGTTCGGCACCCTAATTTAGGCAGCTCAAGAGTGTCTTGATGGCTTTCTAACGCAGCATTTTGATGGCTAAGGTCTCCCCGCCCCCGGTTTCCAGTCACTCAGGATCCATTTTTAAGGTAAAAAACGTTTCCAACCTTTCTCATTCGCTTTACCATACCACTTCTGTATCGACATATTTAGCATAAAAAACTGTTCTTTTTTTAGAAATAAGTTTTGCTATGATTGGTATTTATTATTGCTACGCGTAAAGGAAAACTTTTAGCTTTCCAATACAACGAGGGTTCAATTTTTACTCTCCTGGAAGCTCTGAAAATTCTTCTGCATACATTCAATCACTCCATCCGACTAATAAACGACTATTATAAGCGCTTTTTTTACCCGCCCATCAATATTCACTCATCCCCACTCCATCATTTTGAATTTCAAAGCTCTACCTTTCCCATTCCAATAGAGACCCATCTTCATCGATTCTCTTAACAGCCTATCCTTGTACGATAAACCTCCTTCTTTGTCAGACCTCACCTGCTTCACCTCTTTTCCATTCATCCGTTGGTTTATCCTTTCTTCCACAATTCTAGTATATCTCGAAATTTCAGTCCCTAAATCAGTCCAAATTCATTTACAAGAATTGTATTAAGTAACATGCTACCAAAATAGCTTTAAAGAGCTTCGTCATACGCCGCTGAGGGCCAAATTTAACATGAAAATATCGGCCTTTTCCAATGGATCGGAAAAAGGAGATCCTTTTTCCCGGTAGCTATTTATTTATTCATAGATATTAATTTATTAACTCATTGTTTATTCGTTATGTTTATTTATGCTTGTTTATTTAATTGTTTATTAATTCATTCTTATTTATTTTCGCATTCAGCGGGATCGACAGCTGTCAGTGAAAATTTAACAATGAAAATTGATATAAAATATCAAAAACATAGAGAAATGTAATACACAGAAGTAATATTTTAACGAAAGTGTTCTACCGTGAAACTCCCGAACGAATAAGTTTCACATTGAAAGTGAATCGACAAGGGGTGGAAGGCAGTACATTTAGATGAAAGAAAAGGGAACATTTAATGAATGAAAGTCTGGGAATGCACGAGAGAGAAGGGGAGATAAATGTGTCTGTCATAAACACGAAAGTTGAAAAAATTCATACATAAAGGACTGCCAGAAAAGAAATTTGTAATAAGTAAGAGATGAGAGTGAAAGAGATAAGTTCATTTCGATTTACTCAAGCAGGATTCGAGGAATGAGAAGAGAGTATAGTTATGTTGAGGCAGAGGCGGCGGAGACTCGATATTCAACAATACTGAGAAAGAGAAATGAACTTTGAAAGATAGCATTCAAGCATAGTTCGATTACCAAATCCAAGATATTCGCGTGCACGATTGTAAACGTCGGGACTGAAACTTTTCTTAAACTACTTTCAGAGGAATCTCGTATTTTCTGTTCCGCGTGGATTGACGACGATGATGAGTGTCAGCGGTTCACGCATGCGCACTGTGCCCCTTGAATGGATTTCCCATTCGCTGCTTGTTATTTCCATGCATTCACCACGAGTTCCTCTTTCCTAGTTCCTTTTGAAATGGTCGAGTGCATAACTCTTGACTTACATTTTCAACGACACTCGTGATTCTATTCTAATGATCATCTCATCCACTAAATTCATTTTGCAAGTCTCACAAACCGCGAATACCACTTCTGATTATTTTTTGTTCGGGTGCATTTGGCACTGAGCATGACTCTAAGTATATATTTTTAGAATATAACTTTTGATTCTCAGGATGAAGCTACGGAAAATATGATATCGTTCTCAAATAATCCAAACCAAAGGCTTTTAAATGAGAAGCAGAAGAGCTTAATGGTGAAATCCCAATATAGGAAATATGTAGTTACACGTGAACGTGTAAAAAATGTGTTTTTTCATTCACCAAGAATGGGAAATTTCATTAATCATTCATTATATCGTATACCAATCGTATACTAAGCTAAAATAGCCTTTTAACTCTATGCTATAACTGGAATGGAAATCGTAAAACACCTATTTATATAGAACTATCTTCAGGAAAAAGTGCTCATAAAATGGTCAACTTCAAATCGAATCCAATAAACTCTTTTTTTCGTTTCGTTCGTAATAGTCGATCACACTCCTAGCTCTTGGGCATTTGCCTCAATCAGCGCGAAGCCTTGCTTCTATCGCAGCTCTGTCAACACTTCATTTTACCTCCGTAGAGATTAATGGTGCTTCTTTAGGGGGTCATTTGAGAATTCTTTCACTCATATGTGATCTATCTCGAAAAGATAGGGAGGTACTCATCAGTTAAATCAACACTTCCTCTTTAAGAGGCCTTTGGAATCAACCATTCCATTCCAATCGTAAATGTGAGTAAATGTAATTACATGAATTACTTGATGCTAAAAGCGCATTCCATCAATGTTGACGAAGTAATCGGTCACGGAGATCGAAGCTGATTGTTTCGCTTCCCTTTAAACTCTGACTCCCTTTGAAAAGGGTAGGTTATTAATTCCCGGTACCATGGCAAAAAGAAACATTCCTAATATAATCTGATCTCATTGAACAAATGAAATAACAACCTGAGTAGTAACATCCGTCGATAAAATCTTCGAATATTCTGGGAGTACCCATATAAAATAGTCTACATCTCTTTATTAACAAATTCGTTCAGGTAAAATGAACAACCATTTCTCATTAAAACGACCAATGCATACTTTCCAATTGTTTCCTACAAAAGAAATCATGCCAAAACAATGCTATAATTGCCATGTTTTAATTCCACATTATTAACATATAACTTCAAGAGAACAAAATGAAGTTAGCCCCATCATGCATTTTTATTAGTCTTAAATTCTTTGGTATCAAATCAAATCGAATGAAAAATGGCGATAAATATACTAAAATAGATCTAATAAGCTCTAGTTCAAGATCGTGGAACGGTGCTATATATACTTAGGAAGAAAAGAACTTCGAATCATTTATATTGGGAGAAAATACATAGATATTTTCTTACTAAGTAAAAAATAAACCATAATATATATATCACAAAATTTTAGTTCGAACGATTTGATAGAAAAAATATTACGACAAATTTTTAAGATTTTACTCGCGGTTCGGAATTTTACACCAACTAGCAGTCGAACTTCCATGTTAATTTTTTCCGTCCTATTTTTCGATGATTTGATGAAATAAATCCCAAATATTTTTGTTTTAATCGATGTGAAAAATTTCCTGTGATCGAAAGCAAATATAATGAATGCATACTTCTTCGTTTGGCAACGAAAGAATGATTGAGCGGAAGAAAATATAGCTCCTGATGACACTTATTTTCAATCTACCGTCCATTTATTCTACGCCACCCAAACTACCTGTTAAGCTCCTGAGTGAAAGTTTCACAATCGTATACGTAGGATTTCGATGTATATACGTACGTTGATAATGTTTGGCAGAGTTTACTTTAAAAGAAAATCAGGAAACAGCGTAAATGACAATTCTCCCTCTATATAGGGGTGCAGAGAAGATAAGAACTCAATCATTTTTGAAGTGTATGGGGAAGCGTGAGGGCTGAAGCCGGGGCACACCGCTTCTCCCCCACCCCCCTAAAGCGTTCACCGAGCACGAGCGTGTTTTGTAGGAGCGATAACTTATCGTTAACCATTAAGAGGCTTATTTTCCAAAAGACTTGAGTCGATTGGAATAAGAGAGCCAATGAAATGTTCCAATTAGATGTGGAAAGGAGAGAGAATTTCAATGGGACTCACCGATGGCTGAATCCAGGAGCAGGTCCATGGCAGGCGTATGGATCGTTGAAAGAGGAGAGAGCTACTGCGAGCGAACGCTGGGAAGAGGGAGAGAGGGAAGCGGGGTCCCGCCCAAGAGCGAATTACGTTCCAGGATTTCGGCGTTTAAACTTCCACCTCAATCAACCGGAAATTTAGACCACCTGCCTTCGCCCCAAAATGTACATCCCGGGCTCGTAATTACCTCGGTAACTCTCTTCAAGGCCGTGATTAATTTAGCAACTGCGAAAGGATACAACTACATAGGATTTCGATATCAAACTTTGCTGCGGAAGAATTTAATTTAATAACTTCAGTTCTCGGTCCTTCATCTGCACTTAAAGGAAAACTATTGAAATAACAAATCAATTCGTGGGAAATTTTAAGGGCCGTTTTTGCGAATAAATGAAAAATCATAACAAAAGAGTTGTTTATTTCCGAGAAAATCGTCCGGGAAAGGGCTAAAAGTTCCTATCATAACTTAATGTTCTATAGAAAATTAGACTCCCTTTCCTTCGATAATCGCTTCGTAGAAAAAATTAAGTGTACAATTTTAAGAAAATCTGAGAAAATCTCAAGGCAATTAGTGGAGCAGGTGCACATTATTGTCTTTTGCAATTGATTTTAAAATGCCAATATTCGGAGAAGATGTACGAGGTGTGATAAAAAAAAATACGCGGAAATTTTTAATTTCCCGGGCTGTATAATTGCAATTGTCATAATTTTTTTGTGTATTGGTGTACAACCCCTTACGTACATTGTTAAGGGCAGCCATTTTGAATGCTTAGTTTATTGTTGACAGTCAAAAAGGTTACACGTGTTTAACTGTGATCGGAGATGGGAATATTTATTCAGAATAAAATATGAATCAGTTTTAGGAATAGGAAGAAAACACAGGGGGCCATGTCCAGTGAATACAGTGGTTGAGGCATGATAATTGTATGAATAACGTCATATGAATGGCTTATAGATAAATAAATCGTTTGCACTGTATTCGGAAAAAATCGATTATGTTGAGCGGATATTTTACATAAAATGCAGATTAGATCATATTCATATGAAACTAAAACATCCTTAGACTGTCTGAACTACCGAAAGACGGTAAAGAACGTCAACCGAAAAATGTGCTATACAAAGGGTACATTTTTTGGCGGTAGTTGCGCTTACAAAGCGTTGCTCATTTTTTCCTAATTTGTAATCTTCCTCATATTCTACTAAATCAAAGATTTGCTATTCTGCATAAAAATTGAACTTCGAGAATTGCTTCTAGGAAAGCCAGTTACTTAATTGATTCTAAGGTAGGTGACTTTTAATTAAGATACTTACACTAGCTACCTTTGGCGAATTTTATTCGTGAATTATTTACATCCACTGTCCATGGATTTCTCAGAATCACAAATCGGCGTGTAGTAGGTGATTTATGCGTAGAGGTGTTAATTCTCAGAAGAAAAGTTTTTTTTAATAATAAAGGTGTCATCCCTGATAGTACATTTTTACTTTTGGAAAATAAAATGGAGAAGTTTACTCATACTCAATATAATTCCATAATAAAATATATAACCCCGATAGGGAGGTACTCATCAGTTCAATCAACACTTCCTCTTTAAGAGGCCTTTGGAATCAACCATTCCATTCCAATCGTAAATGTGAGTAAATGTAATTACATGAATTACTTGCTGCTAAAAGCGCATTCCATCAATGTTGACGAAGTAATCGGTCACGGAGATCGAAGCTGATTGTTTCGCTTCCCTTTAAACTCTGACTCCCTTTGAAAAGGGTAGGTTATTAATTCCCGGTACCATGGCAAAAAGAAACATTCCTAATATAATCTGATCTCATTGAACAAATGAAATNTCTGTAATGACATCAGTCTCTTGCCAACAGACTGTTTGGATACTCAACCCCATCACCATTACCTACCAAAAGATTTGTAGGAAATGAGGCGTATCAAGAGATAGTTTGCCATTGCTGGCCTCGCTTAGCAAGAATGCTAGAAGTGGAAGAAGTTCACGTAAATCTATATGAATAATACTTTTCGTGACATTCAATAAAGAATGGTCGAAATGAAAGCCCTCTTAGCATCACTTATACTTCAGTGGATTTAATAACATCACAGTCATGAACAGGAATGAGACAAAAGTGACAAAGGTATATTAAACTCATTGAAAGCCACCAGGTGGGGTTGTTTATAGACGTCCTGACTGACGCACATCAGTATATGGTAATATTGGAGTTTGCACAGTTAAATGGGACAAACAAAATGAGGTTCGTTAGAAGGCCGTTAAACAGATGAGTCGTTACGAGGGAAGAGAAGCTGTAAAGGAGAATTATCGCCGAACGATATATTCTCCAACTCTTTACTCTCCAAGATCAAATTCGTTTCAGTGAACGCTATGTATTGTATTAACAGCTGAGAATTACTTTCTTTCTTTATCCGCGATCATCTTACATAAATCCTAAGACTTAGTTATGGAAGTAAATATTTAGAAACTTGATAACCGAGAGGAAGCATTCGAAAGCTTCCTCAATTCCTTCAGCAACTCCACGTTGTTGTGCTGCTTGAAATTACACGTGAAAATACGTTCATTCCTTAAGTCCTATTGCGATAAAAATATCATAAAATATTTCCAAATTTAAAATAAACTTAGGTTTAACTTAGATTCAAAATGTGAATGATTTTCTCACTAACACCAATAAAGAATTTATAGAATATTCAGTCTCATGGTATCAAAACAATGTTTATTAGAATCAAAGTTAGGATACCCTATTGCTAATTATCGATTCCCTGTGGGGAACCTTCGTGCGAAATGACCTCAGCTGTCGGATCACTTTTCACAATATACTACAACTAGAATCGATCTTCTCAAGAGAAACTCAAATATGTAAAAATAAGGTATATTGGATAAGATCTGTGTCGAGTGGAATGTTTTTATACAATCCAATCCCTTTTTGAGTCGCAGAATTCATTAGAAATGTTTTTTTTTTATATTGTATCAAATATAGCATTCTACATTGAAATATCTAAGCTTCATCTAGATGAGCACAAGGATAACGCTTACATAAAATTTATTAACAGTTTGGTTTCGTCCAAACAAAAATGACATCTTCATTTTGCGTGGTTGTAAAAAAGCGAGTAAGAAGTGGAATTTGACGACTTAAAGACTTTCAAAAAAAGTTTAAAAGTAAAAATTGGTGAATATAAATATTAGATTGATAAAGTCTTGCACAAAACTATGGACTATGTAAGGAACGACGACATAAGATAAGAACTAAACTTACGTTCAGAGAAGGACGCGTTATAAAGAAAAGTGGAGGGAGCATATGATTCATATGTCTCCAGAGAGAATACCAAAGAAAACAATGTCGTATAAGCCCCTGGGAAAAAGAAGTGTTGAATGACGCAGGATATGTTGGTGAGACCGGACTGGCAGAAGTACGAAACCCCGGAAAGATAGAAGAAGGATATATATTGAAGCAATCAAAGTTTTTAACAAATTTCGTGGGCCTGAAGTACTAGTTTGGATTCAAATTTAGTTAGACTGACCCAGAAAGGCCAATTTCTAGGATAGACCACTTCACTATTCACTTCAACTTTATCTCAGAAAGTAAAACAATTTTTTAATCGATAAAAGGCATTTTCCGTTGCCAACATTCGATTTGGCGTACACGAAGATTATGCCAAGATCAGCAAACAAAATTCGAAATGAATTAGAGAGGATTTCGATCTTTTCATTTGGCTGTATTACAGAAGAGATATAAGTTTCCAGGTTTTCAGATGGTATCATGGCAAAATAAAAATATTATCATGGTTAACCAAAACTTAAAGACCTTATCTATATATGCACGTTATTCTATAACTTTCAACGAGATATCTCAATTACTGATGGAGTAAATTTTCAGCTGAAAAATCAACAGCGAATATGTTCCAGTTTCTTTAGCGGATGCCAATTGTGATTCAAACCACGACGCAACTACTCTCAGCATATATTTTTGATGGAATGAGATTTTCAAATGGAGAGTTACCAACGGCAATGCTTTTGTTAATAAATGAGTAATTACGGAAACAATAATTTGTTGGGCCAAGCTGTCTCTCTTCATTATTTACAGAAATCATAATGAACGTCAGTCTCTCTTTTCCTTCTCATTTCCATTTCTGTACTTCCTCCCCCTACGCTCCTCTATATCTCTCGTCCAATGGCGCAGCGAAGAGGGGTTTCGGGAATTAACCAAGTAAATAATGACATAGCATATCTTTAAATTTTAGGGGGTTAAATTTTGTGTTATTTAGTAAGAAAAGGAAAATATGATGCATGATATGTGTGCGCAGAAAACGAATTTTGCTTCATTGCGTTTAACATACTTTTATTAAGTTTATTACAACTATCTAACAATCAATTATTTCAGAACCTTGATTCTGTGGGCGTATATTAATAAAGCGAATTATATCCCTTAAATTTTCACAAAGCAGTCAACAAAACAAAAGAATATCGTAAATAATATTCAAAGTCCTTTCTGTAAGATGTAGCTTAATATTTATCATCTACGACGAATTTCGTGCACGATAGATGTACACGCATAATATTGTTCTAATTCGGAGTTGTCGACTAGCTGGTTAGATGGGCCGAAATAAGTTTATCTGAGAATCTTTGCTTTAAATTATATCATCTAAAATTTCAAACGACCTCTCCCACTTCAGATACATACATTTATCACAGTAATCCAGTAAGAGGAAGGACTAAATACATACCAAGAAGATATCTTGGGATGGAAGTGGAGGTGAATATATTTTAATAGTTTAAGAAAATGGCTCACAAGAAATAGATGCTCGCGTTCTTTTTCGAATTATTTTTTTACCACTTAAGAAGGCAAATATAAAAGATACAGAGAAAGTCTTAAAAGAACATAAAGCTATTGTATTCGATTCGAATTTTTAACCATCACGCCTTACATCGACTACAAAGTTTTATTCGGAGTGACCAGTGGCTGTAACGAAACGAATGTCACTTATATCTATCAGAAACTCTAGTTCTAGCCTTGCAAACCAGATATGGACAATCGAAATTATTTTGCTGAACATATAATTATTGTCTCTCCACCTGTAACAACGCGGACTCCGTTTAGATAATTTACATTGTTAAAACTGTTGAAAATATGAGGAATTTTGCAGCGGAAGAATGCCGTAATGTCCTGTCTATAATGTTTACGCACGAAATAGACTATGTGGAAGTGAATGTAGCTATTCAGAGACTACGCAATAAAAATGGAAGTTTAATAATGCTAATTAACTTCTGCAGTTCACTATTTTCAGAAAGATTTAAAATATAAGATTTACCATATCACTTACATTATCGTACTTTTCATAGTACTAATGTGTCTAGCGCTTACTACATCGGTGGCGAACTATTAAGAATGGATATTATTCAGCGTCACTGTTTATTCGTAGTGTGTTTTATTTATATTGAATATAAGGCTATTTTGAAAGATACCTCAGCAGATACCCTCTAATTAAACATTTTCTTTCATTTTGTATGTACATCGAACATTTTCTACCAATCGAAAACAACAGAGCATTGTTATTGTCACACCAATAAAAAACGAGTTTGTTAAATATAATATAAAAGTTAAATAAATATAAAAGTTTCTTGTTCAATATATTAGTTTAATGAAAATTCAGTAAATATTCAAAACTCCAGGATGGCAAGCATTTTGCGTTTTCTGTACGGCCAATGACAAATCTTAGCTCTCATAATGTTTCATCTCGTAATTAATTCAAAATCATTTCATTTTGTTTCTTTACGAGGTAGAGCCCTTTCGAAGGATAGGTCTCTACCTTGCGAGAATCCCCGTATTCTTAAGGGAAAACGGACGTGAAAAAAGTCTGACAGGACCGGGGCACGGAATCTCCTTCCGGGCGGATGTTTTAAACGATTAAGCTATCGAGCCAGAGTATTCTGACATGCCGTTTTGGGAGATTTTGTGGGCGCCTTTACGTACCAAGTCACCTTTACCCTTTTCCTCGTATTCTTATTTCCGCCGTCTTTCTTTCTTCTGCCTCCTCATCAAGCAAGCCCATTGTGCTATTCGTGTCTCTCCTTTTTCCTCCCTTTGTGAGCCGCAGCTCAAATCATTCAGTTCCTCCAACTATCTCGAATTATTCAAAGCTGAACCTAACTTAGAGTCACAGAAAAATTCTTCCGCCTACAAAGTCAGAGCTGTCAGAACTAGTCGGACTAAACGTTACTTATGCAGAAGGAGAAACTGAACCGCTATAAAATAGAGTATCGCTCTTTTCGTGAATGATTTAAGTGAAATAGATTAAGTAGTGACTCTTTACTTTAACTCTTTAGCTGTTCCCATAGTAGATCATTTAGACCTTTGATTTCTTTAGTATTCTGCGTATTTTGCATTATTTACTAGTTTGGTCATGTTGCAGGTTGTTTCATGTACAGCAAATTTTATTCTTGGAAGGTCTGAGAAAGATATCTGGTTAGCTCTTCCCATAGTAGATCATTTAGACCTTTGATCCTTCTTTTTATCCCTTTAAATGCATTTCATGAGTATATAAAAAGTAAATGATATGACTAATACGCTAAAGGAAATTTTTAGGCAAAAATAGACCAGCGGCAATCATTAAACCGCCAATCCTAAAAAAAAACTCCTTACTCATGCTACAGGAAAAATTTTAAAATATTAGCGTAGCGAAAGAGTTAAAAGACCAAATAATCTATCGATGGTGACTTATGAATGAAAGAAATAATTTGACTAGGATCTCCCGTAATAATATATTTCAATTCTGGAAGGCAATATCATGGATTTTCCATATATGTAACATCAACGTCGGATACTGTAGGTTTGAAATCATTACGGAACGGCGTATAAGGATTTGCATGTGCTGCTCTTATATTTAGTTGACATATTGTATAACAATGTTCTCTAACTGTGAACTGATTAAACTTGGTGCCCATAATGCCATAGTTTGAATTAAATTGATCTGGGGTAAATACGCGGATTTTATGCATTACCTGATTACACCTCTTACTTCTTGAATTCCCAAAGGATGAAGATTCCGATGACGACTCCTATATTCTAAATTAAAGTATAAAACGCAACGTCCGTAGTGAAGAATATTCAAATTACCTAATTCAACCGTCATTCAGAATAGTTTTTTGTTCGTCAACCAGAAAACAATGGCGACATAGGATACGGTTTGCGGACAATTCCTCGCGAACAGTTGCTCGCCGGACAATTCCTCGCCGCGGACTGTTCCTCACTAAGAAAATTGTTTGCCCCATATTGTGTATAACTATCACAATAACAGGAAATTACTATATGCAGTATTTATTAACACTCGCAAAGAAAAGGTTTACCACCTCTTCAGAAGAGAGCATTAAAAACCTTAACGTATGAAGATATATTTCAGCAGCAAACTTTCATAATACATACACATCATATAATAATATAACTGAATTTTGCTAGAGCTGTTAAATTGATATTAGTATAATCAGAATAAGGAAGTATGTGCTTTAGAATGAGTATCCTTGCGGAAATTATAATATTTAGGTGGATACGGAAGCTTTATCTCAAAAAAAATCGTAGATAGGTAGCTACATGTGAAAATATCTTATTATTGCAATGTTTTAAAATTCTTCATTCAAAATTCGATGATTAATTTTAAGAAAAAGGATTAGTGTGAGCATCTTTGACCACAACGTCGCAAATACATACCATCTATTAACCTAAAGCATAGCTAATTGCCTTGTGGGCAGCTTTCAGGATGGTTATAAATAGTATGGGGCGAGCTACCTTCCCGGTGAAGAATAGTCCGCCGCGAGAAATTGTCCGCGAGGAATCTTCCGGCGAGCAACTGTTCGCGATGAATTGTCCATATACGATAGAATACACCAGTAGTACCAGAAGGTGTACTTAAAAATGGTTCAGCAATTCAGCTGGATTTTATAATATCTTTGGATCTCTTATACCATTTTTGAAAACTTTCATAAACAAAGCTCACTTAACCAAAACCATTATTTATTAAAACACTCCAATGAAATTGTTTCCCTTGACTAGTATTCTGCGTATTTTGAATCCTTTATCAGTGTGGTCATGTTGCAGGTTATATTTCATGTGCAGCAAATTTTATTCTAGGAAGGTCTGAGAAATAAATCTGGTTATTTATTTGATGTGATAGCACCATCACACTGCCAGAGCCATTGGTGTGACATTGACATTTGAATTGAACATTGACACCCCAGAGGCATGTCGAGGAAGTCCTGGAACCACATGTCCTTCCCCTCCTGAGGCAGCACCAAAACCCCATATTCCAGTAAGATTATGCTCGTCTCCACACAGCACGAGGGTCGCTCAACTTTACTCAACGCACCTTGGCGATGTCAACATACTTCCTCGGCCGGTTTCCAGACCTGTCACTCATCAAACATATTTGAGACCTGAAGGGGAGGCAACTAAGACCAGCATCACATAAAAGGGACATTGAGCATCAGTCACAGCAACTGTGGTACGATCTTCCTCAGAAGAACATAAGACGTCTCTTTCACTCCATTCCCGCATGGAATGTATGCACTTAAACCAGGGGGTGGTGCGACACCCTATTAATTGGATGTTACTCAATTTAATTAATTGGCAATAATGAGTTAGTTTACAAGTTCCTCTCTGATTTCGTCATTGCTTCCTTCTGGTAACATGCCCTGCATGGATGCTGAGTTTCATGCCATTTCGGTTGTAGATCAGTGTATTTGTTAAGGTTTAGACAGATTTATAGATAAGTAAAAAGACCATTGGAATTCAATGAGTCATTTTTCTAGCTATAACACACGTAAATTTGTTGATAATTATTCACTCATAAGTCTCATCAACTACTTCATGTTCGTTTGACTTAAGGACCCTTGGAATTTCACCTCATACTTTATAATATCTTTGATTAAGACAATCCTTGTCTCACTCCTGTATTTTCCAGAGAGATTATTTAGAGGGCAAGTTCCTTGGAGTTCACAGATGTCGAAAGCATTTCCCGAAGATAGTGAACTGCCCAAAGGTTCACTTGTCCATGTTTTTCCGAAATAAGATATTAAACCCTTTAAGTATGAATTAAACAAAATTTAAACTTCAATCAAGGAGATAACAATGATAACTCAGCTATCCAACAAAATTATCTCGGGAAGAACCTTCATTGTGTAACCACTAAGTTAATATTCGTAAAATACACACAGATTATACCATAAATCCATACCTATTTTACTGATAAGTTTAATTAGTGCCTTACAGAATTTTCTAAATATTTTAATAATTTGTTTATGTAATTGTGTGCGCACATTCAATGAAACATTCACATTCAAATAGTTCACTAAGCAAATTCATTTTCTCATGTGCAATTTCTGTGTTAAACTATATGATTGTAGGCAATACATAACTCAAGAGCAGCCTTCTAATGAAAAAAGGTTCCCAACTCATGGCCTAAGATATCTAACATTGCATTGGTAGCAGGGTGATTAACATTCCATCCTCAGGGTTCTTGTTTCAAGTCTGCACTAATGGGAATTTTCTGGTTAGCAGATGCTTGTTTTTTCATCAATAATGATCAAATGGATGTAACAGGGATCTTGTTTCCATTAAATTATGCATTATTATTATTATTCAAATTTCATCCTGAAAAGATCTTGGGTCTTCCCAGTGAATTTCATGAATGAAGAGTAACTCCAGGTACAGGAGTCAAAACATCAACACTCATCAAAGAAACATCCTGATTGAAAAAGTGAGAAATTTTCATCTATTCCACCTTGAGTTGTATAACAGTATCATTGTGATTCAGCACATAAAAATTGGGAAATTGGTTTATTTCAAAACTGTTTATATTTATAAACTGTCAGTGCCTAATGGAACTGAAAGACTAAGAAACAATAACTCACTTTAACTGAAAACTTCCAACTGATAAAAAATTACTCAATTCTCCAGCTATTCTTAAAATGGGTTTACCACTGATTTTCATAGTTAAAAAGATCAATCGAACAATTTCCATTCTTACTTATCATAAATCTTTTTATTTCATAAGCACACATGTATCAAACAAATCCTCAAATAAGTCAGACATGTTTCTGACTGAAATAGTTGAGTATTTCTTACACCCACACATTATTATCCATCTTATTTCTAACATCTTTCAGTGAAGTCCTCATGAGAACTTACAGCACATTGTATGATAATAGAGAATGGAAAAGCAGTTTTTGAAGGAATGCAGAAAAAGCAAACCTTTTGGTAAATTTAACAATTCCAAACCTGTATTTATCCGCTACCCAAATGCCATAGGCTTTTGTGAGGACTCTAACTGAGAAACCACCATCCTCTGTTTTACTGCACCATCTCATTCCAAGCATTTTTTATTTACCAAATACCATGTTGCATGCAGTGTTTAATTAGTAGAAGCAAAACTGCAGAACATTCATTTCATGAATTCATTAGTATATAATAATTATTACCATTATAAAAATACAAGTTAAAGCTGTAAAAAAATAAATAAAAATATATGTATATAAAATGATTGTATATGTGAAATAATAAAAAATACAAAGTTCAAAGTCTATGAATTGTATGATGATCTTGAAACTTTTCCAACTGATGAAGATTATCCCACCATAAAGGGAGCCAAGTTTTTACTATCAAATGGAACCACGGGGTAATTTTAATGCCTTTCTGAGATAGGGATTCCAAAAATGGTACCAGGCCACTTCTTGTTATAAGCCTTACTTCCATCACCTACAAAATGATAAAAATTTATTACATTCACCAAACTATCATAAAGAAAAACAATATAATATAGCATGCATTAAGCTCCAACAGTAACTACACAGATGCAAATCATTCTAATGCAAGCTCAGCAGTCTCAAAAATCAACCTCAGAAAATCATAAATCTCACATAGTTTCCAAAATAATAAGTAATCACCCAAGCCATCTCTAATGAATATACTTTGTGGGAAGGACACTCTTGCCAATTAATATTGCAATCTGTACCTCAATTTAAAAGGTATCAAAATGTTTTCAATGATTAATGAGGCCTACCTGGATCTGTAAAATATATACAAACAAGAAAATTTTCCAAGATCCTCATTTTTCTGAATTTAACCACGGAAAATGTTGCATATAGCTTTGCAATAAGCTCGTTTGATCAGATTGAAACAAACTCTGCCAAGCTATTAAAGTATATAGGACAGATAATTTCTACAATCTAGTCTTAACATTCTGCCTTGAATTTTTAACTATCTCTCTCATTCATCATTTAAGGGCCAAAAATTGTCACAAAAATTTTCTTTGAGGCTTTATCTTTCCTTTGGTTCATAAAAACTTTTCTTTCCAAAATCTCTTCAATCAAACTAATATCTTGACTAATAAATCCAAGAATTTTAATTTCAATTGATTAGCTTTCAATTCATACAATAAGCTGTAATTTTCTGCGAACTATATGTCCTTACTTTTATTCAAAACAAAAACTTACAGATCACAGATATCGTATGTTCTAGTATATAAATAAATTAAGCTCAAAATAAATTTCCCAACATGATACTTGAATATAAGCAAAGGTTTTAAAAATGCAACTATCACAAGCAATTTTTAAATATGAGTTACCTTCCAGGTCTACTTTATTCAGTGTACATAGTTTGTTACCAGAAAATACTGAGTATTTATCATACATATTTATAAATACACTCATACAGAAACAATGGAGTTCTATTTCGAAGGATTTTTATACAACCTTTATACATAGGATTTTGGGGATACTACGAATATCATTACAGGAAATTGTTCTTGCCCTTCTTGCTTCATTCTACTACACCAGATATGTACATAATGATACGAAATCTGAACATATGAGAGATGTTTTTATTTCTTGTTACCAAATAATGATATGGCTAC
Organism: Ladona fulva; assembly: GCA_000376725.2. Classification (NCBI taxonomy): domain Eukaryota; kingdom Metazoa; phylum Arthropoda; class Insecta; order Odonata; family Libellulidae; genus Ladona; species Ladona fulva. The sequence goes on from KZ308438.1 coordinate 298,816, forward strand.
CTGGTGGTGATGATCTATCAGAAACTTTTTTCACGAGTTTCTTTCTGAGGTAAGGTAGGAAACATAAGAAGATAAGTAATGGCATTATGGATAAGGAGAAAAAAGAAGGGTAATGCAATATAAAGCATTATTCTGCATTTACTCAAAACAAGAACAATCTTAAATAAATTTTCAATCAGCCCTTAATCTGAAGATGTTCCAAAAACAAAGGATAAATGCTTTTACTGATGACCCGAGATAAATGGAGGATAATCTTCAAATGACACAAGTCAATAACTAAAAGATTGTTTGAGACCTACAGATGCACCATGCTGCTTAGCTAAACAGGAGCTACTATGCAAGGTAATTGAAAATCTACAGATTCAGCAAATAGAGAAGAATACTTATATTATAATTATGATATTTTAATCTATTGACATTCATGGGGGAGCCTTAGGCACAAATGCCCTTACTTTAAAAACCTCATGGAGATGGCTTTACATCTACTAATGACTCTTAACTGGAAAAAGACATTTCAGTATATAGTAGTATTGTTAAAAGTTCTTCGACAACTAAGGTCATTTCACACGTGAACTCCCACCGGGAATTGAACCTGGGACTGCTGGGACCAAATGCGTTGCACACTTGGCTATCCGGGAGCATAAAAGACATTTCAGTTCTGTCTTAATACATTACAATTCTTCTTTCGACAATTTCCTGAGTTTCATGCATAGAAAAATTAGGCATTTTTACATTTCAGAGGACAAACTGAAAACCATATTATAAGCAGGATGGCATTTTTAAGGGACATCAAAACACTATTTATTGCATTTTGAAAAACAACATTGAATTGTTTATTGGTTCCTGAGTGTCAAATATGAAAGAGAACAGTCTTGCTGTTATTTATCTAACATTCTGTCTTAGACAAGACAGATGGAGAAGGTCTCTCTCTATCACAGAGCTAGAACAGGCCCCAGCAGTGAGATTGAGAATGGACTGCTTTTTGAAAATGTCATTTTTTCTTGCAAATTTAGCCATCTTAAGCAAGAGTCAAAAGGAACCCATCGGAAACCAGGTGAAACGGGAGAGGAGGACATCTATAAAGATAATGTAAATAACTTTCTAACAAATAAGATGGATAATTGGCTTAAGTGGGTTTCAGTGCAACTGGGAACAGAACAATCCACTGTATGGGCAATCAGCAGAATGTATAGCAGTATGGATTTTGTATTAAATTGACAACAAATTCTGTATAAAATTGGGCTGGACCTGGAGAAAAGCAAGTATTAAGCAGAAAAATTGGAAATTAGGACTGTTTATCCTCTAAGCCCTTATACCGCCAATCTCTTATATTACAATATTATTATTATGAAATAATAACAATAATAATATTTAGAGATACTTATTGATTTTTTCACAATGATTAGATTCTCATCATAAAAGATTTCTTTTAACACCCAATGAGACACAACAAATGAAGAATGCTACTGACTAATGTTTTGGATGTTATATCTAAATTTCATCCCTAAACTGTTTTGATTGATGAATTTAAATTTAAGAAATAATTATTTGCTGAACGCTATTGAGGCTTAGGTAAACGATTGGCAAAGTTATCGATGTCATATCTTTAACCTCCTTTACATTTATATTGCTACACTTGATAGCTAAATTTAGTTTAGAAGAAAATCCTCTAAATGAATGTAGATAACTTATCACATTAGTAGTAACTTATCAACTTATCAATGAGTAGATTTTCAGCACATTTTTCGAAATATATATGAATTAAAACGTCAAACAATCCTCCAACAAAAAATTGCTATTTGAAACCACTACTGGATTGAACGTAAGGTTTTCTTAACTAAATACAACGAAGACATACAGATACCAATTAATAACATTTTTGGTACCTCTAGAGTAAGACTGGTTTACAGTTCGATTACAATTAACCTATTGATTTTTGAAGTATTATCTGTTTATTGCAATCTGTAATTGAGATGCTAGTGAACTGCAAAAATACTTTTTTCAAATGCTTCACTAAATGATAAATGTATATACAATTAAACTGATTAGAGGTGTACATGGTTGCAATAAAAAATACAAAATATCTGAAAATTTGAGAATATGATCATTAGAATAGAAATAACCACTGATTGAAACACTTACATAGAGTTAAAACACCAAAACCATCTAAAATCAGTCAATTCACACCTTATTCACATTTCACTCCCAAGGAGAACCTCATCAGGGATTGAGAATCACCACCTGGTGAGGTTCTCTTTGGGAATGAAATACATACAGTGTGTGAATTGGCTGGTTTTGATGTTTTAATTCCTTTAAGTATATGATCATTAATAATGCATATATATACGTAAACCTACACTACAAGATTATGTTTCAGCACAGCACAGTACAAGTCCCTTGGGATCTCCAATATATTGTTCTGAATGAATTAGTGCATAGTGTTACTTTAGAAGATCCTTCCATACCACAATTATTTGAAAATTACCTTTATTCTGTAAACAGGAGTAAATGCACATTGTCTGTGGTCTATAAGTCATTTACAGTAATAATAATATACCTCACCAATTAAATATGATTATGAATCCAAAAATACTATTATATATCTCAAATAAAACTTTAATAATTATCTTTCATGAAACATTAGGTTTCATAATTGTAAGAAAAAAGTATGTGATCATGGAATAAAACAGTGCATCTCTTTCACATGAGTTATTTCCCAGCAATTCACAGGTGTATCTCAATTTTGGCTCTAAAACTCATCAATGACCATGGCAGTAGACTCCATACAAGATTAATGCCTTACGAAATGTATTTTCCTTTTATCAATCAAACATAATGTACATAAAATATGCCGACCAAATATTCCCCATCCAATGCATATATGAAAATTCAGAACTTAACTTGTGAATAAGTGATTCGCATTTCCTTGATAATAAATACAGAGTATAACTTCCTTCGAAGGGGAGTTTCGAAGTTATTAACAAATATGGTTTGACACTGATAAATCACCACAGATTCACAAAATTTGGAATGGGATGAAACATTATCGGCAACAAATGGACTGAAAGGTTAGTGAGCTGAGTAAACGTTTCTAATAGTTTTGGGCAGTGTAAATTAATAGATTCATGCACAGCAAACAAACTTAGAGGATTTATTTTAATAGAGCTTATTTCAAGTTACCTACCTCATTTGGATTAGGTTTGATTTCCATATCTCCTTTCAAAACCAAAATGTAATCTATTTCATGCTCTCCCCACACAGGATTTCCTTTTCTCAACAAAGTTTCGGTCTTTACATTGTCATCCACTCCACTTAAGGAATGGTAGTGAAAACGTGTAAGGTAAAGAAAGTTCTCAGGTTTAGTCATATCTGTTGGAATCCCAAGTTCGAAATTCAATCTGCGCGAAGCAGCTCTTTTGACTCCAATTGCTGTCACTTTGTTCTCCTCCTGATTATCTCGACCATCTTCTTGCATCTCCTCCTTAACATAGAGAGGATGGCTGCAACAGGCATTAGCAAACTCTCCTGGGAAAGTGACTTTTTGACTTGAACGCCTCTGTACCAACATCTCTCCTTTGGAATTAAAAATGAAAACACTAAATGCTCGATGAAGTAGAAGTCCTTTGTTGCTCTTGTCACCGCCTACCATATGGCAATCCCTTTTACTAGCTTTTCCAATTATTTCATCGTTTTCATTCACGAGTATGCATGGTTCGTCAAATGACGTGGCTTGATCTGGATGGATATTCATTCCATTCAAAGCTACTGAATAATTCTTTCTCATTATCTTTCTCGAATGTTGCAGGCATTGCGTAAGAAACTTCATTTTATATGCTTTGAATTGAGTAGATGTAAGGATGATCGATTTGATAAAGCATGAATTGATCTTCGACTTAAGGTATTAAGATATGCAAATATTTATGACCAACTAAAATAGTTCATAAGGGAAGCATCGTTATGTCCCGTTGACAGCTAAAAAAGAAAATGAATTACTACCATACAATACGAAAAAGTTACTCCGACATACGACAAAGAGTCAATCAACAAGAAATCAGTTCACCTACGTTTCAGGCCTTCAAACAAATTCCTTAAGTAGCTCTCCGCACCTCCTTTGTCAACACGTCGAAAGCCTTGCAGCCAGCTTTCCAGGCTTTCCAGGCATCCGCAGAACACCAACAGACATCCTCTAATGGGAATCTAGTTCTCATTCTGCGTAACAGATGTCCTTCCGGTCCGGTTAAATCAGATGAGCCGGTGTGCTGGTAAAGCACGTACGAGCCCCTAAGTAATAAATATCTGAGACAAAGTTGAACTAGATAGCGAAGAAGTTCTTACAAAAGTTTATCAACTTTTATCATCAGTCATTTCCTAATCCGAACTTTTTTGCTTACTCCCCATCTTTGCCTTACCCAACCACTGCATTCCAATCCCTCACGAAAATTCGGTTTTCCCATATCAGTTCTTTTATTTGTTTGTAAACAAAGTTTAGCCAATTCTCGCTGTGATAATTAGTGGGCTTTTACGCCTGCACTATCAGTTTTACTAGCCATGACAACTACTGCCATAACCTGATCACTTATTAGCCTGGTGACTATCACAGCTTGTTCAGCTATCTTGATATTGATGCAGTCTCCCTTCTGAAAACTATTTTCCCTAGAGTAATATTATCTCAGGTTATTCAGTTCAAGAGGGAACCATAAAGGAGATAATATTTTTTTGATTCCAGCCACACGCATTATAATCATGGAGATTATAAGAGACTAAAAAATTAGCAATATCAACAACTAGACAAGGGTTTAACCTCTGAAAGGAACTACATAAACCTTCCTCTGTCATACTTTTATAAAAATGTTTCTCCACTCTCTGAATCCAATCCATAGATATATTACAATAAATCAGGACAATTGGGCAGAAGATGATTCATTCAACTTACGGAAATATAATACAGTGTTCTTGAGAATTAATAATTTTCTTCTGTAATAGACATTGATGCCACCTGTTGAAGTAATATGTGGTGGCTCCCAGGCATCCAATACTGAGATAGCATATTGAAATAACCATAACTCAAATACCTCAAAACTCATCCATGACAAATTGGGATCCCAGAACTAAGTTTTCATGGGCAAATACATCAATATGACAGACTGAGAAATATATTGTGCAGCCATCATATAATAAATGAAGGGAAACTTAAATCAGCAGATGATTACATGATTTGTACCTGGATTCCACAAGCAAGAGGTCCTGAATGACATTGTGCATTCTTCACTCCTCAGAAGTACTTATAGCAGTTACTTATGAAATGGTTCTACAGCTGTAAAACTATCTGAAAAGGCAAAGTTAAGGATACATTTTTCCCAACGAAAACATTTGAATGAATGTTAATTCACTACCTCATCATGAAAGTTGAGCATTGATTCATTTTCCTAATATACAAATTTCTTCTCCTTTCTCTTTATTCTTATTCGACTTCATTTCAAAATTATGTAATTTCAAAGGATGCTTTTTACTCAACCTGGATTTACATGCAGACCTTTTTGATATGGTTCATAAATTTGCAAATCTGATGAGATTTCACCAGCATGTTGAGATTCAACCCAAGCAGAATGTAGTAATTTTGAGATGCATATATGTATTTTACAGTACAGTACAGTACTTAATAAACAGAAATGTATGCTACCACTTCACTTCTTCATTCCTTGAAGTATGCTGGTATAAACTAGCAATTATTAAGGGTTATTTTTCAGGAATAAAACCATCCAACATGATATTGAAAAACTAGAACTTAAAAGTCACAACTTAACAAGAACAGCTCAAACTTAAAAGAAGGGGGTATTTGGAGGATTTTTGAACTCCATATAATAGAGACGTAAACTCTTCAACAAAATTTTTAAGGAAATATCAACAGCTTTGATTTTATTTATGAAATAGAAGTCAAAATATATGGACATTACCCTTGCAGAGGAGGAAAACCTTTCAAGTGAACCAATTTGCATCTAATATGGAATTAACATGATTTTGTAAAAATAATTTGAATGAATCATGGCCAACTTTCAATTATTTATTACTCTTAATAAAATGCATCCTTGATAATTAAGGATACAAATAGCAATTGATATACAGCATCACTTAATTTTAAACACTTTCATAAATAGGAGAACAAGTTATTACATAACAACGCTTATCTTTGGTTTCACATATCACATGAGCAAACAAAAACAAAACAACTTAGCAATTACTATGAAAGTTACATATAAATTGAAAATTATGTGAGATCAAATTTTAGTGTAATTTGAATCAGCAATACCTAGATAATCCACTGGGAATTTCTAGAAGAAACAATAATGAACTTTTACAAATAAAAATTTTATAAATCTTCATTTGAGAGCCATCTGAAAGAAGGATCAGTTTTCTTAAACAACAGAAACCAAGGAATTACAAAGTTATCCATATGAAAAGTAATATGCATATTGACATATTCACTCAGTTGACTCAAACATGTCATCATACCATTCATTGAAATATTAAGCATAAAATGTGATAAATTAGAATATTTAATTGGATTTTACAATGCAAAAATTGGAAAAAAATTGCCTGAAAGAAAAAGTAGACAAAGGCAATTTATGTCTGTCAATGAAATGTACTCTTCAGAATGCATGGAATGTATAAAATACTTGTGCAATAATTTCCATACATAAAATTTATCACAATCTGGAGTACAGTTAAATCAGGGAATGCCACACTACTTCAAATGTTAATCTATGCTTTACCCTCCACATTCGTTTAAATGCACGAACCCTTCTCATTTATCCTTCCACTGTTGCCATTTATTTGCAACAATGTTCAACAGAGTTGTTAATAATGTTTTTGTAAATTTCCTTGAAATAATGTTGAGATTTCAAAAATAAATATACAATTCATAACAAAGGTACATTTAAAATTAGCACAAAAACTAAAAAGCAGCAGTACCATTTATAGGACATGGCAAAAGGGACTGAGACAAGTTTATAGTCTGCTCCTTCATCTATTTGATCTGTACAAAAAGCATACAAAAATATATAAATACCTTGGGTGTATAGCCCACAGCCCATTGGCCACATGCACGCCTTTAGCCAATTGCATGAGGACCAAATGCTAAATCATTCTTTAAAGTTACATACAATTTTTCTAACTAAAGCTTGATAACTGAATAGAAAAAGGCAAACTGGTTGTTTTCTATTCTTATATGTGGAAAACTATACTTACTACAATATTATTGGTAAGCAATGCAAAAAACAATTTTCTGTGAATTGTTAATATTTTTAAAATACAGGGAAGTACACTATCTATAGCCTGCAAAGTCTTTGTAAGAACTAATGCAGTCTCCTAGTTGTTACAATGTGGATGCCACTGATATGGGGTACAAAACAAAGGAAGTCAAGAGGAATTTAAAGTATTCATGATGATGCGTGCATATGAATTTATTACTTTACCTGAGTCAGCAGATTTAGAAAAATTACTAAATGGAATGACATATCCTAAAATATAACTATGATTTGTGCATTCATATAAGTTAAACAGAGGTTTTTAGAGGGAAATTGCCATTGGATCCATTTACCACATGAACACAAGGTAACTAAGTGCAATGTTTTTAGAGACCTTTCTTCTATTGATATTTGTATTGGAAAAGTTCATCTGTTTTGAGTTTTATCCACTGGTCCCTATTGCCCTTGAAGATGACTTCACCCTTTCAAATGTGTAGGACTCTCCAATAACTGGATGCAATTATGAAACAAGATAGAAACTTTAAATCTAAGCATTAAAAATAGGCAAAATATTAATTTTTAAATAGAACAATTAGAAATAATAATTAAAGGAATATTTTATTATCAAAGATAGACTGAAATGACACGACCGGTTTCGGTGCATTGCACCATCTTCAGATGGTGAATGCACTGAAAATGCGATGTGAAAATGTGAATGCACCGTGAAAATGGTCGTGTGTTTATATGTAATTGTGTGGTATAGTATTTATTAAAGTTTTTCCAATCATATTTCGTTATGATTTACCACCAAGTAAAGGCCGAAACCATCTCCGCTAAAGATAGACTGTATTGTAAATAAGGCATTCTGGGTGTTTTTGCTAGGAATTTAGATTCATATGAAGGCAGGACTAGAACTGAATCTCTGGACAGATGGTGTTATGGGGTAAATTACAAAAGAAGCATATGATAATGGAAAAAACATATAGAAGAGCATAAAATGGTGGCATTTGACTCAAGGACAAGGTCTTGAGCTTTTCAGCCTATTTAATATGGTAAAAGACAAGAATATGATAAAAAGCCAGAATTTGATGCAGCAGCTAACCAAAGAAGAAGAAACCAAATGAGTGCGAGATAACTTGTACAGTAGAATTGAAAGCCTAATGCCCCTGCAGAACATCAATGGACGGAGTGGAAAGATCCTTTGGCAGAAAAGTAATATGGGAAGCTCAATTATCTGTGTGCCTGTCATATTTACATTGTAACTACTAGGCACATACATCCACCCAATGCCCACATCTATTGAAGGTTAACCCTTCCAAACTGAAAAATCACCACTGCATAGGGACCTTAAGATTTCAATTTTTCTCAACCGCATCAAATCGGTATATCACCTACGGACAGCTACAAGCAATCATTATAAGTATGAATCAATAACTTTAAGGTATTTCATATTATAAGAATTTAAAATATTAAGAAAAATTAGGATCCAAATGCATTCCCATAACATGCTAAATTCTACAAACAATAATCCTGAAACTAACACATCACAAAATACTTTTTCTGAGATAATTTTCGTTTTAAAATGCAAAAAGATTTTCGTGCTCTTTGGATACAAAACTCACCATTAGAAAACAATTATCCTTACTCAAAATAGCATATTAATTCTTTTATTTTTTCTTTTACAGCTTTGGAGCATTATGGTATAATGGGAGCTTCATACTTATTCTGAACTTTCAATCTTTCTTCAATTTTCATAAGAAAAGAAAGACCAGAAAGTGAGAGACCTTTAACATTGTAAGAATATGCAAGCATGCATTGCATTAATACGTATGAAAGTAGTGCAATTAAATAAAACTGGGAGTAGTTCCCTTAATCTAAACTCTGTTTCTCTGTTATATTTAATTTTCTTATCAAAATTTTTAAATAATTCAAACAGCAACGAGTGCAATGTGTTTAACTATAAATAAAATTTTCATAAGAAAACTCAACCCAATAACTTTTGTTTCACAGCTAATCCACCTATTTCATTGTAAAAATATTAATAACAACATCTGCAAGTATAATAAGCTGATGAAAGGTATCTGCAATGCTATACAAGAAAACATTAGGCAATGAATGTACATAGAGCTATAAGCTGTCTTCATGCTGTGTGTGTTGCATATTGAACAACTAAATTGAAACTGACCAAGAAATGAATTCCCCATGCTAGAGAACAGATCAGAAGTCAACAACCAAACAATAAATGTAGCAAGCATAACAATAAATTTTGCAGTAAAATCTCAAAAAAGTGAAAAGCTTCAACATGTTTTTAGCAAACATAAGCACACTGAACACCAAAGCTTCAGATGGCCTTATTCCTTCTTCCTTTCTTTTGCTCATCTCAACTTTAATTAGAGTAACTACATTTGGCAGCTGCCAAGTTCATCAGCAGTAAGGAGATAAACTTGAAGATATTCCAACAAAGAAGTTTAGAGAGAAGCAAATAGTTAAAACTTGAGAAGTTTTAGAGGAATTCACTCCATTGGAGATCTTATTGAAAGAGTTGCATGAGGCTGAATAGGGAAACTCAAATTTTGATTGTACAAATCACATCAAAGTATATTGTTACTTTCATAGAGAAATTTTCTAAAAAGGATTCTCTTCAATATCCCACCATCATCAATTTCTTCCTCTTGCTTTTACTACAGTGATTATTCATTAACTATTGCATTCTCTATTGAGTTACCTTCAAACATTATTCTTAAATATGTGACTTCATAATTATGTTTGAAGCATACAAAGCACATGCCAAGAGATCAAGTCAAACATTAGCATTGTGCAGGTGTTAAGAAGGGTTGGGTGATATACAGTTGTTATCAGACAACAAGCATTAATGAATTAGGAAGCTGCTAAAAGCATACTAGATAATATATCTAAATGCCTACGGCAGAAAAAAAAATGAAAGGAAAGAATTTTTTTAATCACTACGAAACATGTAAATACTGTCCACAGGTTAAGAAACAGAGCAGTGGCTTTCACAGTTCACAATGATTATTCCTCTGTATCATATTTTGTGCTCGAGCTTCACCTTCTTGGCAAAAATGAAAACCCTGGGAAAAAGATTGATTCTTTTGTGGCTTTGGTTGATCTTGCTGGGTCAGAAAAATTGGTGGAAATAACTGAAAATGCCAGAGTTGCTGAGACCAAGAATATCAACTGTTTTCTCTCTCCAATCTTGGAAATGTAATTCTGACTCTCTTGAGCAAGGAAGAGCATGTGCCATACAGAAATTCAAAGTTGACACATCTTCTTCGAACCAGTCTTGGTAGGAACACAAAGACTTTCATATTAGTGAACCTCTTGCCAACACAAGATGAAGTTGGAGAAACTATCAACCTTTTGAGATTTTCTACTGGTGTAAGTGAGTACTATGTTGGCAGAGCTTGGAGTAATATTAAGTGAGAGCAGATCTTCATATCATAGATTTTAAAGCATACAAATAGTGAAACAACCAAAATAAAAACTGGGAGTGGTTCCCTTAATCTTAACTCTGTTATATTTAATTTTCATATAAAAAATCTTAAAATAATTCAAACATAGCAACATAAGCATCTGAGTGCAATGTGTTTAACTATTACTTTTCCATTGTTTGTGGACTGTATATACATATTTATTGAGAGATTTTTAATATGGCTTTCTAAAAGATTTCACTGGTTACAATCAATAATGGGAGGACACTTATCAAACAGTCATATTTGAAAATGCAAAAATTAAAAGTAAATATCTTAGAGTTCATGAGACTCCATAAAATTTTACAAAATCGCTGACACATCAAAAAATTCAATTTGTGAAATAAACAATGCAATGCTTTTCACTTTATGGTGAGCAAAAGAAGAATGTTTACTCCTCAGAACTCACATGGCCCTTTTAGAGAGACAAACCTCATTCTTTTTGCAAGTAGAAAACACTCTGTACATGAGCAGACTGCTCATTCGAACAATCTTATCCTTAAGAGATAATTCACTATGGGCAACTGAACAAGGGTTTCCCGTACCTTTTGTTCCCTCCCTTAAAAATCCTTTAGTTTGCCATGCAAAGGGTGCTTCAAGAGATAGATGAGGCCAGTGGCTCCACTGTAACTCTACTTCCAATGAAGAATGAAGCACTTCCTCACAAAGAGCTTCCTCAAGGACACCTGGTAAGATAAGATATGCAAGTGTTCCCCCTCGCAACTTTGATCTGCTCTTGTAAACAGACTCAATCCCACCAACCACTGCACTCATATTCATGCTCCCCATTTCATGAAACTTCACCTTTCTTCTGATTCTCCCAGGATGCAGTTGCAGCACATGCTGCGGAATAGGATAACTATGACTAGTAAAGACGTGCACTTCTGAGATATCCCATGGAATCAAACGAAAATCTGTCACTCGATTTGCAAGCTCAGCACTCGCAGACATTATTCCTCCCTGAAACAAAAACTAAATCAGTGCAAGAGGAAACAATATCAAATCCAATTTTCAACATATTTCAAAACATTGTCAGGAAAATTCTCAATACAAATCAATATCCATAAATGATCAACCTCTAATTCTGAGAGCACATACTCATCCTTACCTGATGAACAAAACCATAGAAAAGCCCAAAAACAACGTTGAAGAGGACCCAAATGTGTGGGATCTTTTTGCGCACACGAGCCCAAGTAGTATTGGATCGTATCTCCTGAGCGTAAAGGAAAACAATGGGGAAAGTTAGGGGAAGGAGAAACCGAGGTTCTTGGTGAGGAACAAGAGAGAGGATAAGTAGAGGCACAACTAAAGATGACAGCATGAGGGCTGTGGCAGAGTCAGATCGAGGAAGTCGAGCCCATCGGCAACACACTATATTCCAGATGAAACGGGAAAGTCCCAGCAAAGCAAAAATACCAAGTGGTCCATAGAGAAGAGGAATGTTGACCAGGACATGCAGCTGAAGAAGCATTTTTGAAAAGAAGAATGTATATTTAAATACTTAAATGATCCTGACAAATGTTATAAGAAATAGATGTACACTATAAATGTGTAAAAGAGATTCAGAATAGATACTAGATTAATCTAATTTTACAGTTAACTGTTGGTCAAATCAAATTTATAATCTATATATACAGATGGTTTCCAAAAAGTAGTCAAAATATGAGTGCTCATAAAGTGAATCATAATTACATAAAATTAAAAATGACATTACTGGTGAAAACCTAATAATTGAACTCACCACCCTCAAATTCAACTTACAAGAGAGATTGGTGAGTGATGACAGAGGAGGTGAGATAAGGTCACCCAAAATCTAGAGAAATTTTGTACAAGTCTTATCATAGAAACAAAATAAGGAAACAACTATAAGGCATTAAAACAGCCATACTGGGCCCTCTGAGGATATTAAATAGCATATAATTGATAAGTTATTTTCTGTCTTACCTCTAAAAATGTCTTGCCAACATTCTAAATGTAAATACAATGGAAACAGTTTAACACAAATACAGATAACACAAAGTTTGAGCTCATTGGTAAAAATTTTATTCATTTAATAAATTTAAACTTATGATGCTTTTAAATACAAAAGAGAATTAAACATCCAAATTGTACCCATGGACCCATAGCAGTTTGTTGCATTAACTAGTAATATAGCTAAAAAGTATCAGTTTGTTCCCTCTTTATTGTTAACTAAATACCACTTACAATTAGCCTTAATTCAATAGCCATGATGCTTCAATAAGTTTTATATGATAATGGCAATACATTTAAAGCGCATTATATTATAGCTACACATTTTCTTACCCAACGAGGATGAATTCCATGGTTCTCAAGATTGGATGATCTGGAATTATAGATAATGAAATTGAAAGGTGTTGCAACTACAGGTAGCAGATCATCCACATGGGTGAGGAAACTGTTGTAGTAACGTGTATCCAAAACCAACAAAGGAATGGACATAAGAATGGCGCAACCAGCAAGAGCAGCAGCTCGTATGTGAAAGTGGGCATGAGGAAGGGCACTGAAGATGGAAGAGGACACCTCACTCTTGGTATGCGGCCCACGGCGGAGCCAGAAAAACACAGCGGGAGCAGCAAATACGAGTAATGTTGGGCGTACAAATATTCCAAGAGCAAGCACAGCACCAAGGAGAGGACACTGCCTTAGAGTGTGATTTGGTAGTTTAGACCGTAGGCGGGAAATCCTTACACGTTCAGCTATGTTTCTTGCTTCTTTCAATTTATCTTGCAAGTAATCATTTTGGTATAAAACCTGTAACAAACAAAATAAAATATTTGTAGTAAGTTTAATTATGTTCAGCTTTAAAAATGTTCTTATCAATTAAGAATAAGAAGTTCCATAGTAAGATTTCATCCCTAAAATTATGGTTATGCTCAAGTTATTATAGAATTTTATAGTTGCATTAACACATAGCAAAACCATCTCAAAGTATTTTTAACCTGAATTCTTCATAAAATAAATTTATTGGAAGAAATGAAAATGTCATACAAAACACAATTAGCTTTCCTGTTTGTTTACACTAAAGAAAATAACTAAAGTGCAGCATGAGAGCCACAGTACCATGGTCTACAATCAATTCGCATAAATGAAACAAGTGTACCACATCCTTTAAGGAAAATTTCCTCTCCTTTCCCTCAATGTATTTCTTACTCATCTAACATTTATGGAGGACACAAAATATGTGTAAACAATACTTTGCTTTCACCTCTTTAACTCTACCTCTAACTCATGTATCAACACCACTGGATTCCCTCCCTTTCTTTTTCTCCAGAGTACCACTTAGACTACTTAGACCCAAAAAGACAATTGAATTGCCCAAAGTAGTCCCTAGAGAAACACTAGAGAAAAGTGTAAGGTTTCTGTTTATCAAATGTGAACCTGAGATTATGTATGAATAAACAGTCAAACCAAATGAAAAATACCATGCATTAAAAAAAATTAAAAAGAAACCAAGGTGTAAAAACGATATAAATTAAACAAACAGGGTCCAAGTTAAAAATCTTAAAAACAATGAATTGCATCAATATGATAAAATGAGAAATTCTCAAGTGTAAGAATATAAAATGTGAAGTCAAATACAACATAAGTTCCATAAAAGAAACTGTCAAGACACTAAAATTTTGAATGAATGAGGAAAAGTTAGAAAAATCAAAATTGGAAGGAAACACACCAGAATAACTCAAATAAATTAGAACAACAAATACCACCAAAAATATGAAGAAATCCTTCCGCCACTCACCGAGACTAAGAAGAATTTTCTATTGTACGCAAATTGTAATCATAAATAGGTAAGAACAAGTGAGAGGTCAGATAGAAATAGGACTTTCCTAAAGCTGTCACCTCTAGTCAGTAATATCCAAGATCATCTACGAAATAATTAGACCAAATGAACTTCTCAAGAATTGGAAAATAAATAGATCAAATAGGTGCCTTAATAAAAAGAATAAACACGACCCCCTAGGGCTGTTAACTGGCTCTAATGAAACAAACTGCAACATAGGCAACTGGAACATATTTCTACAAAACATAAATCTAACATCAGCTGATGAAATTCATTTTACTTCAACCTAATGACTTAAGGATAAACATTACAGATAACTTATTACATAATTTCCATTACCTAAAATAACTAGTTTCCCAAAACTGATCTCTGTGTTTACATCTACTTTTCATTTTCACAAAACCAAACTAACCTAAATCAATGCCCTAATTGAAAATGAAATTTGTGAAGGAAAAGGTATTTTCTCCCTAACATAGCTTAAAATCTATTTAAATAACACAAAGATTTTAAAATTGCAGGATATATTTCTAGACGGAATTCTTAAGACCATTATCAATGCTTGAGCATGATGAGCAATCAACACCACTGAAACTGGTAAAATTGGAGTGAAAGTGAAGCAGGCATATATAACAGACATACATAACACAGTATCATAGACCAAAAAGTTACTACTTAGGATAGAAGTACTAAGATTATCTAACTTACCTGATCAGTATGGCACATCGCTTCTGCTACGAAGTAGAGCACTAGCGAAGTCAGAGTCATTTCAAATGTATTCGATAGTGTTCGCGTACCGTATATGATGGCTACATATGAACTTGCAAATATCATGAGTCTTGCTTTGTAGTTTTGGCCATAAATGTAACACGTTGAGTACAAGCAGTAATCATTGATTAAGGATAAAAGGAAAACGATAAGACGTGGTCCAATGAAAAGAAAATAAGGTGGAATAAACCCATTTCTTTCATTTTGTAAATAATTACGTTCCATATAAAAAGGTAGCCAAGAAACTAGATAGGGAAATACAATGCTCCGAATCGGAAGACTCGTATTGAATTCCCAAGAATGGACAACATCCACACCAAGAACATCACCTGTAAGTAAAATAAATTACCTGTAAGGACAATGAAATCTCAATTCGTACGTGTGCTAGAGAAATATAACTTACCCGCTACAACCTCTACAGACTGAAAGTATTCATCAGGATGTATGTAACCTGCTTGTGGGAAAATAGTCAATAGGAAGCGTAGGACGACCAAGCCCCAGTAAGAAAAAAGGCTTAAATTTTTTAATGAACAGTGAGAGGTATCGATTCCCACTCCAAAATCATCGCTGAGGTAAGATTTGTTTTTCTTCATTTCGCCAATCGTCTTAATTTCAAATTAAATTTGGAATGAAATATTACCAAAAAAGAAAATTACGAGTGATGTCGTGTGAAAACTAGTTGTCAATGCATAATTAACAAGGATATTTGACGAATATAAAAAGTCTGTAAATGTGTTAAACGACGCGAACTTTACCGATCTGAAAAACTCGGTAACTAACAAACCTATTTCTGTAAGCGAGCGGATTTACTCCCACACTTTCGATTTCACCAAACCCTTTAGGGACCCCGGGAACTTTTCCGCACTCTTCTGTTAACAGACGATATCGGACATTTCTGCCATCTACTGCTCAACAAACTAACGTAAATTGCGGCAAAAGGGATTTGAGGCTGAAAATACTCTAGAGAATATTGAAGAGCTAGATAATTCTTGTTCCACCGCAAAGAGTACGGTTTACAACAACGAAAGAAGTGATAGAGAGGAAGTTCCTCGTTTGTTTCTTATATACTAATCTTATATTAAACTCCAGACATGCTCCAAATTTTATGCCACATAAAACCCTTCCGGTCTCTTTCTTCATCTTTGAAGCTAAATTACATTTTTCATATTCATTAACCTTTAATTTAGAACAATTAATTTACTCGTGTTTACGTGCTTCATTTGTGAATGAAGTTAAACCATGGACATTCCGAATCTCCCTTTAATCTTGTTACATTAGTGCTCTATCTTCTCGCATCAGTTTGACACACAGAAACTTTAATCTCTCACTTGCATTCCTTTCCTTCAACAAAAACCTCAATATTTACCAATTAAATGTCATTCATTATCCTACTGTTAACAGAACAAATTGGCAGCATTTTAATTAGAGAAATAGTGGGCCTCTCCACCTTACTTTTTATGTAATTTCGATAGACAAAAGGAAATATTTGATTTGTATGAAAAACAATTTTTACTAGGTTGATAAAAAATTCGTATTATGAGAAAACAAAGAAGAAGGGAAGTAAAAAAATACCCTGTGAAAACTCAGATTAAGAAACATTTATTGAAACTAATGTCTGTTAAACTGAAGGATACATAATTATAGTAATTGGTAGTTATATGTTGAACTGTTTTGAGCCAGATGTGACATGATAAATTTAAGTGTCTAACTGAAATATATATGGCAGTAAAGGGTTAATCAATCTAATAAGTGTGAAGTACAATGAGAAGATGAAAATGAAGGTTTTGGTTTGACTGTATAAATTGTTTTCCTGGACAGTTTGTTTCAGAAGTTCAACCCACCATTCCACCCTCATACCCCTAACCTGTTGAATACAGAAGTTCAATTTCTCTGATGAAAATGCTAAGAAATGTTGAAAAATAATAAGCAAACTTATTCTGTAGATTATATATAAATATATTTTCCTGATACTTGAACTATTTTTTAATTCTAATATGATAGAGTGATCTTAAGGCAACCCTATGTTAATTCTAAAACCTTGCTACCTCTAGACAAGAAAACCCCTAAACAATCTAGCAGGTTATGTGCCTGGCTCTATGGTGACATGGGTTTGATTATTGGTATGTGTTTACCCCGCATTAGAAGATCATCACCTGAATAAATGCCTATAGAATGGCCAGGGGCAGCTGTTGTTAAACAGGCACACTGATTCATAATTACACAAAAGCTTCCCTATATGCATTCTTTTGCACAAAAGGATAACATAATCAGAGCACAACTTCACTATGCTTTCCTTACTTGCTGCTTAGAGCCAGCCCTATGCAAGGCAGTTAAGAAGTATTGCCGTATCTTTTTACATTTGCTTTATAATAACCAGATTTTCATATATTATTCATAAAAATACATTTCACAGCATCACTTCTCGACATAAAGATGATGATAATACAAATTTCATGGAATGTTTTTATTTTCCAATTGAAAACAAATTATTATTATTTCTTGAACTGGTCTGCGATGGATTTACATATTGTCAGGTGAGAATGAAAACCTTTCTTATTTTTAATAGGTATCTAGGTTTTCATTCTCACCTGACAATATGTAAATCCATCGCAGACCAGTACAATAAATAATAATAATTTGTTTTCAATTGGAAAATAAAAACATTCCATGAAACTTGTATTATCATCATCTTTATGTTGACAAGTGATGCTGTGAAATGTATTTTAATGAATAATATATGAAAATCTGATTTCACAGTACAGAAATTTTCTGCCATGCATGATAAGTCCTGATCCTATTTTTGCCCTCCAGGAAGCAGTATAGTGCAAAATGACAGCTTTTCAGCTGATTAATAGTCACAAGTAATTCAATAAGTGAATGGACATGTCATATACATAACATCATGTCATAATCATAATATCATGTCATACATGTTAATGAACTTCTAAAACTATAATTTTTTTTTGATTTTTTTAAAT